>VRLP01003128.1:32500-70362 GCA_009660295.1 Lophius piscatorius
GTAGGTCTGATGTTCTTCTGGTGGGGTGCTGTGTTTGGTTTCCACCAGATAGAACTGGACCCCTGTCTTCAAACACTTCCACTTTCCACTCATCAGTCAAGAGAAGAATCTCCCAGAAGTTCTGAGGGTCATCAAGGTGTGTTGTGGGTAAATTCAGACCAGCCTTAATGTTCTACTGGGTCAGCAGTGGCTTTCTCCTCACCGCTCTCCCATGATGCAATTTAAGCCCGGTGTCTTTGGAACAGTGGCGCCATGACCTCTGACCTTTACTGAGGTGAGCGAGGTCTGCTGCTCCTCGGATGTTCTGTTTGGATCTTCTGTGACTTCCTGAATGAGGAAATCTATTTTCTAGTCAAGGTTCTCTATTGTTCCAGGTCTTCTCCAAGTGTAGATGATGTGTCTCACTCTGGGTCTGTGGAGTCCCAGAACCTTAGAAACAGCTTTTGAAACCTTCAAAGACTGATGGATTTCAATCACCTCCTGGAATATCTGTTGATTTTGGCATAGTGTTCTACTGTTGCGGCCTAGGAGCCCACTACAGACGGCACCAGGGGGAGGTCACACACTTTTTCACAGCGATATCAGAGAAGCTGGAGAACCTCTCAGTTCTCCGGCGCCGTCTGAAAAGTCTGACCCGATGTGAGGCTCGTCAAAGCGGACCTGAGCGATCCCGTCAGAACCAGCCCCTCACTCAGAGTCACGGCAAAAAGGAATCTTTTGACCTCCTTCACTTTGCAGACAACCGCTGTGACGCCTCGCGGTGTATCGCGGGGACGGAACCAGATCCAATCCTCAAACGTCGGCACAGTCTGCAGCTGATTACATGCGAGTCAGGTGTGAGAGGAGAAGTAAGTGGGATCCTGGCCCGCTGTGAGGGTCCGGACCCCTGCTGCTCAGCGCTGGCATAAAAACATCACTCAACAGAGTCTGGAATAAATCAGACACGAAGCAGATCAGCGGCGCCGCACCGGAATTCATCTCCAGCCTGCATTCAGAACATTCTCCCGAGGTGTAAACCACGGGTGGTCGCACCTGAAGTCAGCCATAACATTAAAACCAACTGCTTAATATTGCTTAGAACCCGTCACAGTGTGTCCTGACAGCTTTTAATCAGAACCGGCAGGAACTTATTCAGTTATTGGTGCTTCAGGAGATCTTCTGTGGGCTAACCGTCACAGGCATCAGTGAGTTCTAGCCGCCATGACCCGGTCACCGGTTCACCATTGGGTTCTAGCCACTGCGGACCAGGAAGACCCAACAAGACCTGGGAGTGACCCGCTAACAAAGCCGTCACAATTTTATCCATGTCACAGTCTCTCAGATCCTGTTCGAGGCGAGGTTCTGGTCGGAGTCAGCTCATGAACCACCTGAAGGATCTCGCCCGAGGAAATGGTTTTTGGAGTTTAAATTACGTCCAGTTCATTGAGAAGAGGGAGACCCGGGTCTTATTTTTAGGATTTCCAGGATTTCCATTCCACAGTGTCAATTTATTACACAATGTAATTAAATATAATCTGAACATTTACAAAAAAAAGTCTAGAAACCAGCAGCCACTTTAAAATAACGAGACGCTAGTCCTGATTCTACCCACCAACCGCCAACACTGCTCCCCAAACACCAGTGGGCTCGTTAACAGAACCACAGAACCTGTGGAGGGAACCAGCACCAGCGGGCCGGGCTGCCTCTTACTGAAGCCCACAGCTCAGGAGCTGGGCCTGCCAGAAAAACCATATTTAAAATGTTGGCGGAGCAAACAGAATTGATTAGCAAAGGAGGAAAGTAACATTAATCACATAATTAATTAACCGAAATGATTCATTAATTCATCAAACAGAGAAACAGAATAATAGATGTACCAGAATGAACCGGGATCGGGTCCAGCTCCGGGTTCACATATCATTCATTAAAAAAAAGAACATAAGTTAGAAGCTGTCTTTAGAATAAATCCAACCAATAACTGTCGGACGGACTCATCGACGCCGTGGAGGCGGGGCCACACTGGAAAAACGTATTTGTCTCATTTCTAGTCAAAATATCTGATTGTACTTGATTGTAGACACAATATCTGAACAAGTAACATTTCACCCAGACACAGAGACTCGTTTTTAGGCAGTTCAGCATCTTCTTTGTTTCAAATAATCTTGAAAATATCCCAAAAGCTCAAATTTAGAATTTCCAGCAAAGGTAAAGAGAAATATCATATTAAAATGCTTCAATATTATTTTTCGAATCTTATTTTAAAGTCATGTCAGATTTAAAACTGTGTCAATACTGAATATATAGAAACGTTATAAATCTGTACAGGGGAAGTTTATCAGGCTAGGATTAAAATAAAAACAAAACCAAGAAAAAATGTATCTATCTATCTGTCTGTCTGTCTGTCTGTCTGTCTGTCTGTCTGTCTGTCTGTCTGTCTGTCTGTCTGTCTGTCTGTCTGTCTATCTATCTATCTATCTATCTATCTATCTATCTATCTATCTATCTATCTATCTGTCTGTCTGTCTGTCTGTCTGTCTGTCTGTCTGTCTGTCTGTCTGTCTGTCTGTCTGTCTGTCTGTCTATCTATCTATCTATCTATCTATCCATCCACCTACCTATCCATCCATCCATCCATCCACCTATCTATCCATCCATCCATCCATCCACCTACCTATCCATCCATCCATCCATCCATCCATCTATCTTAGTTTGAACTACTCTTTCTCAGATCTTCATTGTGTGGATAATCAGCTTTAAACCTCTGTAGCTCTGAACATCAGCCTTCATCTTGAAGATCACTATGTTCACTTTTCCTCTATTCCTCAGGCATCATCTCACTCTCCAAGATACTGTTGAACCATCTCATGAAATTCCCCCACTGCCTCTCCCGGACACCTCCGTACCTCCACCAGTATGTCATCAGGACAAACCACCCTTCCATTCTTCATCGTCCTCAAAGCTGCTCTCGCTTCACTTCAATCCTCACTGATCCTTTGAACTTCCTCATTTACAGTTCTCGACCCTTCTGTCTCCTGTTCTTCATCCGTCAGTTCTTCAAAGTACTCCTTCCATCCTGCCCTCACGCTCGCCTCTCTTGTTCGTGCGTTTCCATCTCTATCCTTAATCACTCTAACCTGCTGCACATCCCTCCCACCTCCATCCCTCTGCCTCACCCATTATACCAACAAACTCCTTCTGTACGGTTTATTTCCTGACCAGTCTGAGGTTTTGGGGTTTCCGGCTGAAGCTTCAAACATCACTTCACCCGTACACAATCTGTTTTAGCTCAGGGACTCGAACCCGAACCTTTTTACGGCCCCGGATCCTCCTCAAAGCTCTTTCCCTCCTGCAAAACGTAAAACAGAGCCTAACGTGGATTTAAGTGACTCACCTTAAGCCGTGATGATTCTCAGCGTGAGCGGTTATTACACAACAGGAGCCATCGCCGCTGAGGTAATGCACACGCCGTCGGAGCGCTGGGTTTGTTTGCTCAGAGATGTTGCATTAGGGCGCCCTTCCGATTCTAAGAGTGTTGTTTCACCGCGGGCTTAGCGCTACGGCTTTTTATATGAACTCCTTTTCGCTCTAATGGCAGAGATTTCCTCGGGCCGGCCATTTGCAGGGATATTTTGTTACGCCTCATGCATTATTTCCTGTCTAACCTGTGGGATCTCTGAGATGACCTCAAACGACTCAGCAGTTTGCAGCCGATGGCGGGCTGCTGCCACGAAACCTCGCCCGCTCTCCGATTACGGGAAGCTGCACATTATTTATTCTAAAGTTCGACTTTGTGACTTTTTCATGATGCATCCCTAAAGCGTGGGTCGCAGAACATCCATATATTTGTATATATACATATATTTGTATATATATATATATATATATATAAATACAAACAGAGACATGCATTTTGACAGGCTAATAAACAGGTGCTTTTACTGCAGCTGTTTAACTGTTTGTAGCACAAGACTGAATGCTGAGAGGACGAGTGAGTTTTATTCCTACTCTCTGTAGTCCCATCAGTTTCTGTATCAACGTTCTCCAGACACTGACATACCAAAAATTACCTCATAAAAATAAAAGGGTTGTGTTTTTTCTTTTATGTGTTTTAAAGCTGCAGAGCAATGAAATCTCATGGATTCACACAAATACATGAAAAACACTGAAAAACATGAAGGCTGATACCTTCCATCCATCCATCCATCATCCATCCTTTCAGCCATCCATCCATCCATCCTCCCATCCATCCATCCATGCATCAATCCATTCTACCGTCCATCCATCCATCCTTCCATCTACCCAGCCATCCATCCATCCATACATCCTCCCATCCATCCATCCATGCATCAATCCATTCTACCTTCCATCCATCCATCCATCATCCATCCTTTCAGCCATCCATCCATCCTCCCATCCATCCATCCATCATCCATCCTTTCAGCCATCCATCCATCCATCCATGCATCAATCCATGCTACCGTCCATCCATCCATCCTTCCATCTACCCAGCCATCCATACATCCATACATCCATACATCCTCCCATCCATCCATCCATGCATCAATCCATTCTACCGTCCATCCATCCATCCTTCCATCTACCCAGCCATCCATCCATCATCCATCCATCCATATATCCATGCATCCATACATCCATGCATCCATCCATCCACCCATCCTCCCATCCATCCATCCACTTTACCATCCATCATCCATTCTTCCATCCACCCATCCTTCCATCCATCCATCATCCATCCTTTCAGCCATCCATCCATCCTTCTACCTTCCATCCATGTATCCATTCTTCCATCCATTCATCCATCCATCCATCCATCCATGCATCCATCCATGCATTCATCCATTCTTCCATCCACCGAGCCATCCATCCATGCATCCATCCATCCCTCCATCCATCCATCCTCCCATCCATCCATCCATTCTACCATCCATCATCCATCCTTCCATCCATCCATCCTCCCATCCATCCATCCTTCCATCATTCCATCCATCCATCCATGCATCCATCCATCCATCCATCCTCCCATCCATCCATCCATTCTACCATCCATCCATCCTACCATCCATCCATCCATCCTCCCATCCATCCATCCATCCTTCCATCCATCCATCCATCCATCCTCCCATCCATCCATCCATCCTCCCATCCATCCATCCTTCCATCATTCCATCCATCCATCCATGCATCCATCCATCCATCCATCCTCCCATCCCTCCATCCATTCTACCATCCATCCATCCATCCTCCCATCCATCCATCCTTCCATCATTCCATCCATCCAGCCATGGCGATATCGACTTCAACAACAGCTAAATCTCGATGTCCAAAAAATTGGGTCTGAACATCTTCTGCACTGCAGCTCTTGTTGGGTGTTCCTTGTCTGCGGCGCTAGAACCTACCAAAATGTTCTAGGTAAAGATTGCTATAGAACCGGTGACAGGATCATAGGCGCCCAAGTCTCGGTGATGCTTCTGGCAGTGGCGGTCCATCAGAAGGCGTTCTGTGCCAAACTCGATATTGTCAGAGTCAGGAAATCATATTTTCATTATTTGATAAACACTTTAATTGAGACTAAATGTATTTCAAATAGTTTGAATAGGTTCCAGCTCCCACAACACCGAACAGGATGAGCAGTTACAGATAATTCATGAATAAATGAATCAGTCTATGTACGTCATTTCACTGCTCCTCTCCCGGCTCTTCTCCCGGCTCTTCTCCCGGCTCTTCTCCCGGCTCTTCTCTCGACTCTTCTCCCGACTCTTCTCCCGGCTCTTCTCCCGGCTCTTCTCCCGGCTCTTCTCCCGGCTCTTCTCCCGGCTCATTCCAGTCAGTCCAAATCAATTAGACTTTGATTTGTTGATTGTCATATATAAGTTTTCTCTTGTAGGAATGGAACTGGGCAGCTAATGCTGTCAGCTGTCTTACTAGGAAAAGAGGAGGATGGTCTTCGTCTTCAGATGATGATCTAATAGGTTTTGATGGATCTTCTACTGATGTTGATAACTCCTGGCCTTATATGGTTGCTGCTGTTGTGGTCTAACTGAGGTCCGGAATCAATGGTCTGGCGATGCCAGTGTGCCTTTGGGCACATATGTTTTATGCCCAGCAGCTTGGAAGGAGTCTGTGAGGAAATCCTGATGAATCCTGATTGTGCTGCCTACATCTGACGCCATTTTTTTTGCTTTCTTGGTGGCAGTGTGAGTGAATGTGACGGGTTGTTGGGTGTTCATCATTCAGTAATGACAGTTATTTGAGATATATGTGGAGAGTGCATCAGCATCATGTCATTCTGTGTAATAGTGCCACATCCTTCATGGTGTCAGTGTGTGTCTATGCAGTCACGCTCAAGTTACTGACTGCAGGAGTAAAACAGATCCAGCCCTTCCACTGGCGTGTTGGGAGCGAAGGCTAGGCTGAGTTTTTCGATGCTAAACAAGATTCACTGTAGCCTTAATCACTATGTCTACTAATGTCTATTCTGATGGAGTGGCGTGAGAACACAGTGATGTCACAGAGCTACTCTGTGGTAAAAATGGAAAAAAAGGGACCTCCACAATATGCAGATGGTTTTAAAGTTACGGCTAATCAGTCTCCTACGCTCCCTCATCCTCATCCCCACACGTCCCTCTGTCCATCCTGGCCTCCGGCGCTCCTTCGCCTCCCCGTCCCTCTCGTACTGCCATCATTAGGCCGTTCACTCCTTCACATCCTTCCTGTTAGATTCCTCCTCTAATGGCACTCTGAGGGAGCGTGGAGACATTACTGCTGGCTTTAATCAAAGACATTAAAGGGCTGCAAAGACATTGAGCCCCCCGGGGATGACGTGGTCTTTCTTCACACCTCCTAAAATACCTTCCTTCTCTCCTTCTCTTAGCGTAGCTGTTTCTCCTCTGGTTGCTTTCTTCTTATGTTGAGGAGAACATCTCTCCCTTCCCTGCCTCTGCTCTCACTTCCTCCCTCTTTTCCTGCTTCCTCTGATGTGCATCTCTTTTTCAGAAGTTGTTATCTCCCCCAGCTTGACCTCCCCCTCTGGCCACATCTTTCTCTCACTCCTTTGTCTCCTCCCCTGCTTCCTTCTCCACACAGGGCCGCTCGTGAACCTTCATTATTTTTTCACGCCTCCATCTTTGTTTACAGTTCATTAGCGTTTTCCTCGCGACGCTGTTCTCTGAGGCAGGAGACCAGGACTGATTTCGGTATACACTGTAAAATACGTCTTTGCTGTCGTTCCCCGACAGTAAAGGAGTGTTCTTGAAAAGGCCCCCAATCCCCTGTGTTGTACAAGTAAGCCCCCTGATCGAACTCCCCAAATGAAATGTGAAGTTACCTCAAATAAACAGTGTTTTTCATTTAAAAGAGCTCCATCTAGTGAGTCAAATATGAACTACGAGCAAACATACAATATATTTTAGATAGATCTCCTCGTGTCATTTGATACGCATCAAATTTGGAGCAAATCGGACCAGCAGCTGGTAGATTATGGCACAAAATCTCTTTGCGATACATCTCCCCCTAGTGGTGGAAATTATCCATGACATAGTTTTTGAGTTATAGCTTAATCTGCGGCGGCGGCGTTGGTGATTTCAGAATATGACCAATTTTTGAGGCTCATAAAAAAGGTTTATAATGCATATTTTTCAGAGTAGCCTACTCAGAGAGAAATATTATTCAATTATTATTATGAGATTATTTACCGGAAATTAATACGAACACAAATTCGAGTCAACACGAAAACATAAAGTAAAAGGGCCGTGGCGACTTTGACTTCAGAGATGGAAAAAAGTGATAAAAGATCAATTGACGGTTGGATCATTTTAATTATTTCACATATTGAGTAAATCTTTCCTTTCTCAAGTCTAATTTACACCAATCAGAAATAATAACATTATAACTATCTGACGGATTTTGTCGAGGTCCCCCTTTTACTGCCAGAACCCCTCCGACCCAGTGAGACCTGGACAGTAGATGGTTTACATGGGACACTTTTCTCCCTTCCGAATTGAAATGTCGGTCGCTTGTTTACGCGACTTGTGATCTTTTCCGACCCGGTATTTACACGCATCGACTCGCCAACAAGCGCTCAGAAGAAGAATACGACAAAGACGGGGGAAGTGACTCTTCGGCCATCTAACCGTCCAAATATGTTAAATATTTCAAAGTTGCAATGAATAGATGACTCTTCGATGCAGACCGGTACTGTTTTGAAGTCGCCATATTTACAATTTGACGCGGCGCTGAAAAAAGTTAGCGGAGCATTACGTCACAACGCTGGGCATGAACAGATACGACTGAAACAGAAAGCTTTCCGATACATCGTTTACATGCAGCGACTAGATATCGGAAAGGCTTTCTGAAAAGATTTAGACTACTTACTTGAAAAGGAATGAAATCTAAGTCGGAAATGTTCTATCCATTCGGAACATGCAGCATTTTATTTCCCATTAAACGTCTTTTCCGGATCTAATGGGAGTTAGGCGGTCCATGTAAACCCACCTAGTGAGACCTCTACGTCGTAGGAGTTGTGAGGACTGGGCTCGTCTGCAGCAACGTTTAGGTAGGAGTGTCAAAGGAACATTTTATTAAAGGAGAAAGTCGTGGTCTTGTTACTGAATTTAAATATTGTTAGATAAATATCGCTATCTCTTATACTGGATCAAAAACGACTTTACCAGAACAATTCATCTCTGCGATAGAAAGACAGTTGAGAGGATGTTGAATAAAGACAATCTGTTGTGATCCGATGACTTTATCCTGTTCTCACAACTTCATCTGGTTTGTAAAACTGTCACTTTGTTCTGTTTGGACCTGTTGAGTCGGTGAACTCCACCAGACCAGCTTCCTTAGAGACAGACCGTGGAGTTCCTCTGCTGTCTTCTCTCGATCTCGGTCTCACTGGAACGCTCCACAGGATTCTACAAGGAGCTTCACGACATTTAAGCTTTAACGCCAACTAAAATCTCCATTCAAAGCTTCCAAACTCTGAAACCAGTGACTTCTGTTAGTTTCTGTTTCCTGTTTCCTTCATCAGATCCTCACACGTCCGGGTTTTTCCATTGTTCCCCTAGATATAGTTAGTGTATAGTGTGTGTGTGTGTGTGTGTGTGTGTGTGTGTGTGTGTGTGTGTGTGTGTGTGTGTGTGTGTGTGTGTGTGTGTGTGTGTGTGTGTGTGTGTATGATGAGGATGTTATTACCTCTGCAAGGAGGTGATCTCTTTAACATGGTTTGTCTGACTGTCTGTCTGTCTATCTGTCTGTCTGTCTGTCTGTCTATCTGTCTGTCTGTCATTCTATCCGTCTGTCCATCTGTCCGTCTGTGTGTCTGTCTGTTTGTATTTCTGTCCATCTGTCCCTCCGTCTGTCTGTCCATCCATCTGTCTGTCTGTCTGTCTGTCTGTCTGTCTGTCTGTCCATCCGTCTGTCCATCTGTCCGTCTGTGTGTCTGTCTGTTTGTCTGTCCATCTGCTGTCTGTCCCTCCATCTGTCTGTCCATCTGTCTGTTTGTCTTACTGTCTGCCTGTCCATCCATCTGTCCATCTGTCTGTCTTTCTGTCCATCCATCCATCTGTCTGTCCATCTGTCTGTTTTTCTGTCTGTCTGTCCATCCATCCATCTGTCTGTTTTTCTGTCTCTCCGTCCGTCTCAGAGGACTCATCACCCAGGAGGATGGACAAACTCCTGTTTGTCAGTTCGGACAGACATCACAAGAGCAGCAGCTTTAATTCCTACAGAATGTTCCAGATGGGACAAGAGGACGATGTGATGGACAGATTGGGACTCAGACGTTGGGTCTGAGACCACCAGGACAGCAGAGTCTGCTGGATGGACAGTTCAAAGGAAATCCTTTAAGACTCTTCAGAGGGCAGTTTGACGACCAGACTGATACTTTTCATTTATGTCATGGTTAGATAAATGCTTGTGTTGTATTTAATTCCCTCCGCGATGGACCTCGTGTTTTTAAATGTGTGAGTTTGTCCGTCTGGTGTCTGCAGGATTACAGGGAAACTAACGGACGGATTTGCAGGAAGTTTGACACAGAGGCAGGTTTTGGGCTTAATTGCATTTTTGTGACCTCACCTCGTGACATCATAATACCCTGTTCTTATCTATTGTGAGATGGGACACTTTTGGAGGTTTTTGCCAATGACTCATAAATTATCCCTCAGAGTCGGAAAAATGGTGTCGCAGAATTTAAAGTCAAATTTAGAAAAGGCCGCATTGAAACTAGTGTCCATGAAAATAAGCCTGAAGCTAACTCTGGTCCAATGCATGAACTGAAAACTTTTATCACTGGTCCTTACTAGAGTCCAAAGGTTTCCAAGAACCTTAGAACCAGCATTGGAACCTTTCCCAGACTGGTGGATTTTAACCACCTTCTCCCACATTCCCCTAAAGCAGAGATCGGCAGACAATCTAAAAGTGTGTGTGACGTAGAGCTTCCACCGACTCATTAATATTCATGCTTACACGAAGACACACACACACACACGGGCAAACAGACACAACACACACATACGGGCAACCAGACACACACACAAACACAGGGGCAAACAGACACACACACACACAGTGACAAACAGAAATACACACATACAGGGGCAAAAAGACACACACACATGCGGGCAAACAGAAACACACACACATGGGCAAACAGACACACACACACGGGCAAACAGGCACACACACATTGGCAAACAGACACACACACACAAACAGGCAAATAGACACACCCACACACACGGGCAAACTGACAAACACACACACGTTTTGTCAGTTTGCCACACACACACACAGGGACAGAGAGAAATACACACAAACACAGGCAAACATACTCACAAACACAAACGGGCAAATAGACACCCTCACACACACACTCAGAAATACACACACACACATACATAGGGACAAACAGAAATACACACACACACATACATAGGACAAACAGAAATACACACACACACATACATAGGACAAACAGAAATACACGCACACACATACATAGGCACAAACAGAAATACACACACACACATACATAGGACAAACAGAAATACACACACACACATACATAGGACAAACAGAAATACACCCACACACATACATAGGACAAACAGAAATACACACACACACATACATACGGACAAACAGAAATACACGCACACACATACATAGGCACAAACAGAAATACACACACACACATACATAGGACAAACAGAAATACACACACACACACACATACATAGGACAAACAGAAATACATACACACACACATACATAGGGACAAACAGAAATACACACACACACACATACATAGGACAAACAAAAATACACACACACACATACATAGGACAAACAGAAATACATACACACACACATACATAGGGACAAACAGAAATATATACACACACCCACAAGTCTGCGCCCCGTGTGCCAGGAAAGTTTTGCATTTCAGGGTGTTGATTAGTTTGGCGGTGACGCTTCCCTTCATCTCTATTTAGTCGCTGAGGCTCGTCTGCTCTTTGTGAGCGAGCGCCATGTTTGTGGGCTCGTCGATGACGCACGTGTCAGCCCACCAACACCCGGACGGATCCGAAACGTGCAGGTATGTACATCTACACAAGTCAGACGTCCCCGTGAGCTGACTCACATGCTTGTTGACGTCCTCATACGCACGCACGCACGCACACACACACACACACACACACACACACACACACACACACACACACATACACAGCAGACACAGACACACACAGAGACACACGCAGACACACACACACCTCAAGGAGAGTCACGATGGGAGCGAGGCTCTTTCCGATCATCTCACATCAGCTCAACATCCCATAAATAGAAAAACTGGCTCAGAACCGCGGGGAACGAAGCAACATTTGGAGAACAGATTAAAGTTGGGGGGTTTGGGGAGGAAGAGTACGCATGGGCAGACATGAGTGTACGACACGGTGTGTGTCTGCTGACATGACTACCCGGGTCAAAGAGGATGAATCCATTTTCTGTGTGGGTGTGTGTGTGTGTTGGTTTGTGTTTGTGTGTGTGTGTCTGTATGTGTGTGTGTGTGTGTGTGTGTGTGTGTTGGTTTGTGTTTGTGTGTCTGTGTGTGTGTCCACGAGTGTGTGTGTTCTTATGTGTCTGTGTGTGTGTGTCTTTATCTGTTTGTGTGTGTGCGTGTGTGTATCTTTGTTTGTGCGTGTGTCTGTATCTGTGTGTGTGTGTGTGTGTGTGTGTATCTGTGTGTGTGTGTGTGTGTCTGTATCTCTGCGTGTGTAATATGTGTGTGTACTGCGTGCATTTGTCTGTATCTGTGTGTGTGTGTGTGTGTCTGTATCTGTGTGTGTGGGTGAATGTGTCTGTATATCTGTGTGTGTGTGCCTGTATATCTGTGTGTGTGTGTGTACTGTGTGTGTGTGTGTGTGTATGTTTGTGTACTGTGCGTGTATGTGTGTGTCTGTATCTCTGTGTGTGTACTGTGTGTGTACGTGTTTACTGTGTGTACGTGTGTACTGTGTGTGTGCGTGTGTCCTGTGTGTGTGCGTGTGTGTCTTTGGAAGCCCGAGTCGGTCTCTGGCTGCCATCTTTTTCCCCAGCCTCCGATTCTGTGTTCAGCCTCACGGCAGTGATGATGAGGAGGAGGAATCCTCCCGATTCAAATCAAACAGACGTCGTG
This sequence comes from Lophius piscatorius, assembly GCA_009660295.1. Classification (NCBI taxonomy): domain Eukaryota; kingdom Metazoa; phylum Chordata; class Actinopteri; order Lophiiformes; family Lophiidae; genus Lophius; species Lophius piscatorius. The sequence goes on from VRLP01003128.1 coordinate 45,174, forward strand.
AAGGGAAAACAGGAGGGAAAAAACAGAAATCAATTAACTCTGACAGAGAAAGGAGCGACGGGGGGAGGTGGAGGTTTGGGTGGTGGTGAGGGGACTGAGGGAGTATGTAGAAGAAAAGCAGAGACAAAGGAGGAAGGGAGGGAGGAAGAAACAAACACTAAAATACTCCAACTTTGACTCATCCTATGAGACCTGTGGAAGAACCAGAACCGGACGGGTCAGACTGGGACCACAAGCACCTGTTTTTTACTTTTCTTTTTTTTCTTTAAATTGCGATTCAATATAAAATCATAATATCTCCGTGAAATATATATATTTATATAGATGAATAGATATATCTCTCTATCTATATACATCTATATACATACATATACATATATACATATATATACATATATATACATACATATACATATATACATATATATATTAATATAGATGAATAGATATATATATTCATCTATATACATATATATACATATATACATATATACATTTATACATATGTATATATATATATAGATGAATAGATTTATCTATATACATCTACATACATATATATACATATATACATATATATATATATGTATATATATACATATATATATAGATTAATAGATTTATCTATCTATCTATGTACATCTATATACATATATATACATATATACATATATATACATACATATACATATATACATATATATATACATATATATATATATACATATATACATCTATATACATTAAAGATTAAAAGAAAAAAAGGAAAACTATAATTAAAAGATAGTCATTTTTTTCTCTGCCAAACACAACCGTACCCAAAGTGGAGATTATAATGACTTTATTTAGGAAACGTTCTAAAGTTAAAAACATAACCTGCTTGGTGGATGTATTTACATACAACAAAAACAGCTTCAGTTGAGGATGATGTGGACGAAGGTTTCAGAGGTGGAGGTGATGAATCCCTCATCGGTTATTGGACTTTAATGAAAGCGGTGCGTGGGCAGGGAAAGAAAACGAGCAAACGACTAGAAGAGGAGACGACACACACTAAAAGAATCTCCCAATTTTCATCATTTAAAGGAATGAACTAGAAAAGCTGTGAATTGAGCACGTGCACAAATCAGCCATAACATTATAACCGCTTACAGGTGTTTTCAGAGCTGCAAGTCCTTTGGGGTTTTCTTGGTCTGCAACAATTAGTCTATGCAAGGACAACTGGTGAAAAAGTAACAGTTTCATGGGTAAAAAAAAAGGTTTGATGATGCATGTGGTGGTTGATCACATAGTAGTGTCACACTAAGTACTGAAAAGGTTTGGCTGGCTCTGATAGAAAGGTCTCAAAACAAATACTAGACTGGTGGTTTTAATGTTATGGCTGAAAATCAGTGCGTTGCTAGGGGAAGAAAATGATTAAATGACTAGAAGAGGAGAGGACACTCAAATCCTTTTCATTGCTAAAAGTAATGAAGTAGAAAAAAAGGTACACAAATCAGCCATAACATTACAACCTCTAACAGGAATGTCAGCCATTCCTTCTGAGTCTTATCCGAGATCATCCAAAGACAGCCACATGTCTCACAACGTAGGGAGACAGAGAAAGATCACTTTGTGTCCTCTTCTCTGTCCCGATCAGCACCAGACTTTAAAGAGGTCTAATAGAACCGAAGACACATCCAACCTGTTAAGAACTTTTAGAGTGACAACAAACAAACAAACAAACAACAACGACGCTGGTGAAGACATTAACGTCAGAGATAAACGTTTCCTGCAATTTGTTTAATTTGCGTCGTCTGTGTCTCCCGGTGCGGATGTGTGTCTCCTCATGTCTTCACAACGGCTCTCGTTTGGTGCGAAGACATCCTCAAATTAATTCCTGGCAGGTTGAGGAAACCTGCGACAGGCGAATAATCAGCCGCACACGTCTCACGGGGGTCCACATGTCAGACAGTCGGCTGAGGCAGACGCCGCTTCAACGCATCGCATTTGTGTCCCGTAACGGATGGATCTGCACGCGTCCTCTAATCTATCCTCCCTCTCCTCCCAGGGACATTCTTTGTCTCTGACTGCAGAAACAGCACAACATGCCAGCAGGCTTCCTCGGAACGTAAACCGCGGCGCTCACAGGGGAAATGTCGGAATGAGCGTGAAACGTCTGATGCAGATGCGGGTAATGTGTTTTTATCTCCGCGCCTCATGTTGTGGCGGATCTAACAGACATGGACTCTTGACGTCCTCTGATGTCTTCACTCTGCTGTGGAGGAGACGTCCCACCTCCTGGGGTGACAATGATCGCGTGTCTGGATGTAGCTGCTAGTCTGACTGCAGCTTTCGCCTTCATCTGCAGTTTGTCACCTGTCAGGTGGACGCAGAGATTTCAACGTTTGGATCCACAGGAAGTAACCGTCGAGTGTGGACATGTGTCCCCGGCGGGCTCAGAGACCCCGCCCACTCCTCACAGTCCGGTCCAGAGCCGCCCCTAGCCAGAGTAGTGCCCTAAGCGGATTATGGTTAAGGTGGTGATGGTTATCTAGCTGTTTCTGTTTTGTTCACTTACAATAATGATCTGTGTTATTATCCTCCCAATAATGAATTGAATACATCGTCATCATTATCAATCAAACGTAGAAATAAAATAATAATATCCGGGATAATAGGATTAATATTATAATTGTAATTCTCTGTAGTGGGTTCTACAGTCTCTGACTCTTGTCAACAAATCAGACATACACCATAAATAACTTGGAGCATATTTGAGCATAACTTCCAGCTTATTTGACCTTCAGCTGGTCAGTTTGCTGCTGCTGATCGTCAGACGTGATGAAGAGAGAAGAAAAACCTGTTTACTGACATCACAGAATGACAACAGAGACTGTAAGGGCAAAATAGGCTTCAGTAATGTCCATTATGAGTGTCTACAGAGATGAATGAATGAATGAATGCATGAATGAATGAGTGAGTGAATGAATGAACCAATAAATGAATGAATAAATGAATGAAAAAAATGAATGCATGAATGAATGAATTAATAAATTAATAAATTAATAAATTAATAAATGGATAAATAAATGAATGCATGAATGCATGAATGAATGAATGAATGTCCAGAACAGGTTGAGGCAGAGACTCTCTTCCTCTCTCTATCTAGTGCTGTGATGGAACCTGAGGTGAATTATATAAATAATTTAATTTAGACTTTAATCCTAACATTCCTGCATGTAAGGCTCTCTCTCTCTCTCTCTCTCTCTCTCTCTCTCTCTCTCTCTCTCTCTCTCTCTCTGCTGTTGTACAAACAGGACAGACAACAGGCGGAAAGGAGGGGCAATTAGCGAGACACCCCTATTAAGGAATGGTTCTGCAGTTGGGGGCCACAGACCATTTCCCTGGCCGAATCCTCTCCGGCTGATTCTTGGCTAGTTTTGCATTTTTCCAGTTCCCTCGCCACTAGTGGTGGCGTGAGGCGGTATCTGCAGCCCACAGAAGTTCTCAGGTGGTGCAGCTCCTCCAGATTTGCACATCCATACGCGCTGTGGCCAGAAGGTTTGCTGTGTCTCCCGGCACAGTGTCAAGAGTGTGGAGGAGATACCAGGAGACAGGCCAGTACACCAGGAGAGGTGGAGGGGGCCGTAGGAGGGCAACAACTCACCAGCAGGACCGCTATCTGCTCCTTTGTGCAAGGAGAAACAGGAGGAGCACTGCCAAAACCCTACGAAATGACCTCCATGTTATTTAGTTCTCGACAAATTAAGCAATTATGTAATCAATAAAGATTTTTTAACTGGAATATTTCATTTTTTCCAGATCTGGGATGTGTGGAAGTGTACCCTTTATTTTTTTGAAAAGTGTATATGTGTGTGTGTACATATATATGTATATGTACATGTATATGTATATATATATATATATATATATATATATATATATATATAGGGTAATCTATAAAAGTATTTTTATTTTGTGTAGAATCTTCATCAGTATAAAATAGTAAAATATATTAATTGGGCGGTGAGTAAATCAGCTGATCAATTATCTGAGGATGTCATCAAGTTTGCACATGTTTTTAAACATTTAGCAGATCACGGCCCATAATGAGTCAGACCTCTGGGATCTGGATCGGTCCAGTCGGGACGCGTCAGTGATTTGGAATCAGTTTCACCTGCTTTGGTTCAAATGAAAGTGACAACTGGTCCACTTTGGTTTTCCATTGATCGTCTTAGGGTCGGTTTGACAGCGTTTCCTTCATTTCTTTGAGCAGAACCCCCCACTGGTGGGATCTTATCATAATAATTCTAATAACCACAGCGTTACATACAGAACTCACATACGGACCCTTCCCTGAGGAGCAGTGGGCGGAGTCTGTGACTTACCTGAGGAGGTGGGGCCTCAGGGACTGGGCCTGAAGAACCCAGATCTTCCATTTGTAGGACACAAACTTGCGTATTTACGTATTTACTCTGTGATACATCTGGATGTTTATGACGTTACGTTAGTTCACATCCGATAATGAACAGAACCGTACGACTAATTTCCCTTATCTTATCGGAACATTGTGAACATGGCAGTTCAAAGCATCGACATTGCCTTAAAATGGGAAATAAAACATTAAGACATAGTTAAAAACTGTTAGAAAACAAAAAAAAAATTGATTGATTGATTTCACAATCGTGCTGCTGGTCTACATCGTCTGGATCGGGTCTGCTCAGTGTCCCCAGAGTCAGAACCAAACATGGAGAAGCAGCGTTCAGTTTTAATCCACCAAACATCTGGAACTAGCTCCCAGAAAACTAGAGGACCGCTTCTACTCTCAATTCTTTTAAATCAAAGCATCAAACTTTGTTGTTTGTTTATTACATTCTCAAAGCGATTCTCATTTCTGTCTCTCCGGTACCAAACTGTTTAGAACACTGAATTATGTCTCAGATGGAAAGAGCTTAGATTTTCTTCTAATCAAGCTTTTATTTATTTATTTCTAAAAAAAAATTAAGCTTGTTTCATGTTTATTTGTATCTTTTTAATATTGTTGTTAAAACTGTGTCTTAATGTTACTTTGCACTTTGTCGAAATGCTCTTGATTGTTTGTGTAAAGCACCTTGAATGGACCCGATGCTGAAACGTACGCTACAAATAAAGTTGCCTTCCTTAAAAACAATAATTAAAAAAAAAGGAAAAGCTAGAATAAAGCCCTTTTGAACTCTGACATAATTTAGTGTTTTCTTAAACTGTACTGTAAAGGAAAGACAGAAATAAGAATCATTTTAACATTTAAAACTATAATAAAAGGCAGCAGCAAATTATCAAAACACGTTTACAACTATATGGGCTCTCAAGAGAAACATCTCCGTTGGAGCAGGTCTTACAGCAAAAAGTGCGAGACCATCAGGTTTGGTGCTAATGGTAGCATTAACAACAACTGATGTGAGTCACATGCTGCAGGTTCTGGAGTTCTGGGGCACCAGGTTTGATTGTTTCCAGTCAGCTGAGGGCGTGAACTTACATCCTTCACCAATCACAACTTTATATTGAGGGCATTCGGGTTTGGTTGTTCGATGAGGATCGTTGGCTCCTTCACTCGACAACTGATCGCTATTGCTATTTTATACAAACCCCCATTAAGAAACGGACAGCGGACCTCCAGTGGAGGATCCTACATGGTGCTATCGCATCCTATGCTTTTATTTCAGTCCTTAACCCTGCTGTTACAAAGACATGTCCTTTCTGTGTCCTTCATGAAACGGTGTTCCATATTTTCACTGAGTGCAAGAGACTCTCAGAGTTCTTCTCGGTTTTAAATCGTGTTTTTAGCCTGTTTGGAGAGAAATTTGCTGAAAGCAGTTTTATCTTCGGTGCAGGTTACAACAAAACCAACAAAATAAAGTGGACGCTGCTGAACTTCCTGTCTGGAGAGGATCGACTAGCCATATACATTAGCAGGAAGAAGAAGGTAGAAGGCAGAAAAGATCAGGAAGTCACGTCAGTGTGGCGGTGCAACATCCGCTCCAGACTCTTGGCTGAGTTCCGCTTCTATAAACTCATGGGAGACGTGGAAACATTTAAACAGAGGTGGTACTATGGAGACATCGTTTGCACTGTATGGACGAGGAACGGCATTATGCACATATCTTCATTGTTTGAGTGTTATTTGTGTTTTTGTTTTGTGTTTGAGATTGATTTGATCGAATAAGGAAATAAAGTGTTTTTAAAAATCCCCCTCTCTCTCTCTCTCTCTCTCTCTCCCTCTCTCTCCTCTTTTCAAACCCGACCGGTCAAAGCAGTAGGCAGTCCACCCTGAGTCTTGGATCTATTGGAGGTTTCTGCCTGTTAAAGGGCAGTTTTTTCTCGCCACTGTCGGCAAAGTGCTGCTCACGGAGGAATTTGTTGGGTCCTATAGATAATTATTTAAAGAGTCTGGTCTATACCTGTTCTTTCTGGAAAACATCTTGAAACAAATGTTGTTGTGAATTGGCGCTATATGAATGAGTGATTGATTCATAGTGTTTATGGGGATGTTAATTGTGTTTATAGTGAGGATCATAGTCTTTAAAGTAAGGTTTACAGTTTTTATAGTGATGTTCATTGTGTTTAAAGTAATGTTTATAGTCCTTACAGTGATGTTTATATTCTTTATTGTAATGTTTATAGTGTTTATGTTGATGTTTATAGTGTTTATAGTGATGTTTTGATGTTCATAGTGATGTTTATAGTGTTTATAGTGATGTTTCGTGTTGAAAGTGATGTTTAAAGTTTTAATAGTGATGTAAATAGTGTTTACAGTGATATTTATAGTATTTATATGGGTGTTTATAGTGTTGATAGTTATGTTTATAGCATTTGTAGTGTCGTTCATAGTGATTATAGATATGTTTATATTGTTTATGGTGATGTTTATAGTGTTTAAAGTGATGTTTATAGAGTTTATGGAGATGTTTATAGTTTTTATAGTTATTTAAATAGTGTTTAAAGTGATGTTTATTGTGTTCATAATGATGTTTATAGTATCCATAGTGATGTCTATAGAGTCTATAGTGATGTTTATGGTGTTTATAGTGACGTTTATAATGTTATATTGATGTTTATATTGTTTATGGTGGTGTTTATAATGTTTATAGTGATTTTTATAGTGTTTTTATTGATGAATCCTGATCCGACCGATCAGGCTGAGGTCGCATTTCAAAAAAATCCCACCCCTGTGTGATTGAGGACCACATATGGAAGTGGCCCGAATCTGGAAAAGATTACAATCCATGTGGTTGGTTCTGTTCACGCTGTCATGAAAACGTCCCGTACGACCAAAAAATCAGAACCACTCTGCACCGGTTTCCTCAATCCTTCCCGTGAACCTGATTCCCACAGGGCTGAAGCGAGTGCGCTGCAGACAAGTTGAATGATCCGCATAGACAAATGTGGTTCTGTTTGTTCGCAACATACGCTAACAGGACGTCAGCCTTCACGCAAATAAAGGTGAACCTCCTGCTGGTGAAGCGTGAGCAGAGGAGCGTGGAGGGCAGCAGGAGTTGAGATGAAGCAGTTTCACTCTCCTCTTTAGAAGTTACAGCCAGAGTGGGATACAAAGAGACTCCTCCGGCTGTGCTCGAGTAAAATCTCCTCTCTGACTCTTTCATCTCTCAGCGGTCAGCTGGTGCCTTCTGCCTTCATAGCCTGACAGGAGAATACTGAATGTAAGAGCAGCGCTGACGGGCTTCAGCTACTCTTCCTCATTACCTGTCCTCGGCCTGTGGCTGTGAGCTCTGCTCTGGCACCGAACACGAAACCAAATATCCATCCCAGACACGATGCCTGCGCCCCAACGGCTACTTCCTGTGTTTCTCGTTTGGGACAATTCCATGAGGAGAGACGGAGAATGAAGACAGGATGACTGATTTATTCCGGCGCATCATCTGTGATAATTATGTGCCCGAAAAGTCGGGGATATTGTTGAATGGTCATCGCCGCCGCAGATCCTTCGCGTTAACCCGATACCTGTAAAACAGGCGTTCTCAAACTATGGTTCGCGTGCCGCTAGTGGTACGCAGGCTTCCTCCAGTGCTGCGCGGAGGAATCTCTGAAATTGCCTATTTTTACTAAATGAAATAAGATGAGTTTTAAACACGGATGTTGCGAGAGTGCACGGCCCCATTAAGGGAGACTGTGTGTGTATATGAAGGGTTGGTCGAGCGAAGCTACTTGTGCTGAAGCATGAGTGACAGGGAAAAGAAAGCGTTAGCAAAGAGTTTGGAGCAAGTAATTGATTTTGTATGTGTACAGCAGGGCACAGTGGTCGGAAATGAAGGCTGCGGCTTCCAGGAGCAGGTGAAGTTTTACTGTGTGGTGTTTTACTGCCGCTGGTCAAGAGTAAAGGGGTAAGACCCCAAGGAAAAAGCTCAGCCCTGGAGTCTGGAAGCGGAATAGGAAAAGGCTAAAACGCATAACACTATCAAAATACGTTTACGAATGAAATGAGAAATTGTAACCATGAGATGAATTGAATGGGCTTTAAAATAAGTTTAGACTTTCCTGTAGTTTTGCTTCTCAGACGTCCATCTGCCTGCTATGTAGTCGGGTTGCCAAACCATTACAAGCTAAACTGTGAGGACAAGAAGACAGTAAGCGGAGGAAGCTAACATTACGAGTGGTTTAATAACAATGCAATCGTGGCTTCAAACTGGAACTTTTAGGGAGAGAAGTGTGGACCAGGAGGAGAATATTGTTAGCAACATTGTAGAAACTGCTGTGGAAGACCGTGAACACTCTAGCATCCCTGAATCAACAGCATCACCCGGAGAAAACCAGTAAGAAGATATGACTCAGGTTACATCACATTTGAAATGTGCGTTTACAGAGACTTACAGTTGTGATTGTTAATGTTCTCACTTTGTGAGGTTGTGGCTGACTAGTCAACAATAAATCATATTCTTAGTGGGAATATATTTTCCTCCTGTTTGAACTACTTTTAGCTGAATAGGGTTACCTACTTCTACGAATGTATTTTTACATGGTTCATAAATGGTGGTACTTGGAGAGCCGGATATATTCTGAGGGGGTACGCGCTTTGAAGAGTTTGAGAATCACGAAAAACACTGTTTTCTATACATAACTCTGAAACTTTGTCATCGATCATTTTCAAATTTTAATTCTACATTAATAATAATAATAATAGTGTGATGGAAAACTGGAGTGATTTTGGGAAAGGTCGGCCTAATGTTTCCAACACGAGGGGGAACGTTAACTCCTAAAGTTATCGCGCTTAATTTCTCAAAGGGGAGCTCTTTTCATGAAAAAGATTTTAAGGCCATTAATTCTAAAGCGTTGGTACGATTTTGTCTATATTCAGTGCATGTGGATCGAAGATCTATCTTGTGTTTTCTTTAATAGTTCATATTTGAACAAGGAATTCAAAGTGCAAGGAAGAACTGGAATGATTTTGGTCAAGGGCGGTTGTATATTTCTATCTTGTTTATATCATATTTTACCGATATTTTAATCTAATGTTTTATATTTATACTAACTTTGGTAGTCTTTTTTTCTTTACTAAAAATACTATTATACTGTTAACTTAACACTTAATTGGAGGGGTTCAATCAGGGGGATTGTTTGTCCAACAAAGGAGACTTGTAGTCGGGGACGACAGCGTAGGTGTAGTTAGTCTGTTAGAAAGTCTTTGGGGAAATTGGGCTTGAAGGGTCTCTGCCAATCACAGAGCCTGTTATTCTGCCTCCCCAGCAGACCTCTCCCTCTCTCGATCTCTCCATCTATCTATCTATCTATCTATCTATCTATCTATCTATCTATCTATCTATCTATCCATCCACCCATCCATCCATCCTGTCCATCCATTTAACAGCAGAAGCTGTTTCCTTCTGCCCCAGGCTGTTAGACACATCCCCCGAAAAAAACCCATGAAGGACTGAGGACACCGACAACTCTCTGCTGACGTGCAATAAACACACAAGTGTGCAATTCTTTTTTATTATCTAAGTGCAGTAAATACCATTTCAGTGTAATTCCCTTTTTATTAGCTTTTACGTAATGCTTTTGTGTTGTTTTTACTGGCTAGTGTTGTTTTTTTACATGCTGCCAAGCGTGCCTTTCTTCGTTTTATAAGAATGACAATGATGTTAATCTTTGTGGAACGTAGGTCTGATGTACTTCTGTGTTTGGTTACCGCTGTCTTCAGACCCTTCAACTTTCCACTCATCAGTCCAGAGAAGATTCTCCCAGAAGCTCTGAGGGTCATCAAGGTGTGTTGTGTGTAAATTCAGACCAGCCTTAATGTTCTTCTGGGTAAATGGTGGTTTTCTCCTCATCACTTACCCATGATGCCATTTCAACCCAGTGTCCTTGGAATAATTGAGTTAAACGAGCCATGACCTCTGACCTTTACTGAAGTGAGAGATGCCTGCATGTCATTGGAGCCTTTGTGAATGGAATGTGAGCTTCTCGAAAGTGGTCCACTACTGTGAGAGTTCACTATTGTTCCAGGTCTTCCTCATGGGTGGATAAAGTGTGTCACTGTGGATCTGTGGAGTCCCAGAACCTTACAAACAGCTTTGGAACACTCCCCAGATTGATGGAATTTCTGTCTATTTTGGCATAGTGTACTACTGGTGAAACCTAGGAACCAACTTCCTGCTTCTGAAGATGGTCCACTGAAGTGGTGATGTGGTTGAACAGGGTTGGTAGAGATCAGGTCTGACTCTAGTCCAGCTGGAACCAGTTCTTAATGCAGTTCAATAGTTTTGAGGATTCATTTTTCTAAGGGGGCGGAGCCTCTCTCACACAGACCCAGTTGGTGTAGAAGAAGCTTTTTTGGTTCAATAAATACAATCATCATGTAGACTTGTATTTAGTGGTTCCCACTTTGAAGATCAACCAGCGAATATGAAATCCATACAAAAACAAACAATACAATCGTTTTTCACGGCACTCTAGTATGTATCTTGGTGGTTCAGCTCCTTTATTTAATGGGTCGGATACATTCTCAACAGAACAACTATGATGATGGTCAGTTCTTTCTGTTTGGCCCCTCCCTGCCATTAGCAAGTTTTATAATGTCCGTTGACTTCCTGTCCGCATACCATAATGAGTTTCAGAGACAGTTAATGGCTTAGAGTATCTTCACTCTGCCGATGGCGCTCTCTCAGCAGATCTGTTTCATAATCAGTTCTGTGGTGTGCCGACGAGCCGTAATATGAACTTGTGAACAGTGGTGAAATTGCCGGGGAGTCGGATTATTGATTTCATTTATCTCCCCCTGCTGCCGGCCCATGTAAACAGGTGCCTCCTGAGTCTGTTGGGTTTTTTCGGCGCTTTGCCAGTAATGCAGGGAAGCACTAATGCGAGGTGACGTATCAAGGTCATCCTCCTCCACAGCTCCAACCTCAGAGGTGCATCTTCACCGCCTCACCGGCTGTGTGGGCCCGGTTCTGACGGTCGAGTGTGAAAGAATGTGGAGTTGATGCTTGAGTGTGAAACAGAGCGTGTCTTATGAACAACATGTGGGCCTTGAAAAACCTCCCCTGGTGAGTAACGTGTTAAATGTGCATTTTGAACGACTATACGTCTTTGTCAAACACCAAAACAAGACGCCACCAGTCCAGTCCTGGCTGACTGAAGACTAAAAACACTGCGTCTCCCACATTTCCTTTTCTGGTGAAGAAAAGAAACGTTGCTACAAGCAACACTGTCACATCATTAAAATAGTATTCAGTGTTACAGCACAGATACCACATTCTGGTAAATCCTCCTGTACAATTAGAAACTTACTAAAGTCACCCCCTTGAATTATTGGCAGCCAAAAAAAAATGAGAAAAGTGAGAAATGTCTTTATTGTCTTTACCCATGATCGTAAATTCAAACTAGACCTACGCTGTCGTCCCCGACATCAAGGGTGGACCCAGTCCCCTTGGTTGTACAGGCAATCCCCCTGATTTAACTCCTCAGACTAAATGTGAAGCGTTTGAAGGCGGCTTTAGCTCAGTGGACGGAGCAGTCGATCCTCAACCCTTGAGCAAGACCCTGAAACCTTCACGGGGGCCACCGACTGTTCCCTCAAGGATGACTCAAATGCAGAGATGCATTTCAAAACGATGAACTATGTAACAAATAAAGTAAAGATTATTATTTCTACAGTATTTTTAGGGGGGAAAAGCTCCCAAAAGTCAGTATAAAATGACTTATTAGATAACATTATGGGTAAAGTATGAAAGTGACAGAAGGTACGTCTTTGGGGACCCTCTTCATTTATGTTTTATAAGCTCTCCTGACGTCCAAAGGCTGGCCAGTAGAAACTGGGGAGCCAGAGGCAATGTACTTGTTGTCCACCACACCTCCCTAGCCTTATCTAGGTTTAATTTGGTTAGGTTTGATTAACAAGATAGATCTCCTCGGGTCCATTCATATGAACCAAAGTTGGACTAGAAATGATCTTGGATAAAGCCCCCCCTAGTGTGGGAAATATGCAACCGACCCTCACCAACATTAAATCAGTTCTTCCTCGCACCAAAGTCTATTGTGCTATAAAGTTTGAAAATGATCCATGAAGGTTTTTGTTGTATGTATGGAAAACAGAGTTTTTATTAAAAAAAATTTTAAAAACTTTTCCCCAAAAATGTGAACTTTTAGAGTAAAATCTAATATATATATATATATATATATATATATAAAATAGTTCTCCTCGAGTCGATTCCTATGCACCAAATCTAGGCAAAATTTGACCAATGCTTAACAACTAATAGCCCAAAAACTTTGGTAATAAAGCTCCCCCTAGTGTCAGAAATATGCTAGCAATCTCTACAAAAATCAGTCCACTTCTTCCTCACACTAAGGCTTATGTGGGCATAAAATTTGGAAATTTTCTTTTTTTTTAGTTATGTACAGAAAACTGTTTTTCATGAAAAATGCTCCTCCTAGTGAGTAAAATATGATCTACTAGAGTGAACTATGTTTTATACCAGATTGATAGCCTCAGGTTAATTCATATGCACCAGATTTGGACTAAATCTGGTTTTAGGACAGCCAAGGATTTATGTTTATAGACAATAAAGACTTTTTCTGCATCTCATTTTTAAAGATGGTGTTCTTGCAGCACTGTGTATCAGACAGCAAGTGAACATTTTGTCCTGAGGTTGACGGGGAAAAGCAGGAAAAAATAGACAAGCGTGAAGATTCTGAGAGAACTAACCAGATTAGAATGCCTGGACAACTGGGTCAGATCATCTCCAGAACTGCGGCGGTATTTGGGTGTTCTTGGTCTGCTGTGGTTAGAACCTGGAGTGCAGCTTTATTTGTCTGGAACACTTCAAACATCAATTTAATCCATACAGATTTACAACAGAAGTATGAAGAGAAAAGACACTAAAGGTCTAATTAAAATAGTAAAACTACTGACAAATGAATCCAAGATAAAAAAAAAAGAAAAGATCATTTAAAATGTATGTAAAATCGTCTGGAAATGTAACTTTTAAGGCCGACTTATTTGTGGGTCAGAGTTGGAGCTTGTCTAACATCCGAGAGGTTATTCCAGGTTTATGCTACATGATAGCATAAATGTTCTGAACCCGGCCCACAGACCGTCCCAGGAAGGTTCACACCTCACAAGCATCTCACAGGTATATGTCCTGTAGGTGTAGTGATTCTGTGGTGGGACCACCAGTGAACTAGTGACAGGGTCTGGGCTCAGTGGGCTCGGTTCGCTGGGAGAGAATGCTGGCCCATGTTGTCTGGTCTCACAGAACACCTACGGTATTGCTGGTCCTGATAGATTGCTGGTTCTGCTGAAAGCTCCTACAATGGACACGACGGAAGAAGAAGCTGGTCTGATCTGATGAGTCATGTTTTTTCTTTCACATCATGTAGACGGCCGGGTGCAAGTGTGTCACTTACATGAGGAAGAAATGGGACCAGGATGCATTGTGGGAAGAAGACAAGCTGGTGGATACAGTGTGTTGCTTTGGCCCATATTCAGGGCCAGCAGCAGGGCCGAGTCCAGTTTTTTTCAATAAAAGAGGTCTCGGCACGCAGAATGTCAAAAGCTAATCAAGACAGCTCGTTTCTGTTTTGTTAGCATGATGCTAGCAAACAAACAAGCTTTCAAACTAAACTTGCATTGACAATTTTCAATTGCGACAACGGGCTGCAGGAGCCGGACGGGTCGTACAGTACGATCACACCAATAGCCATTCTTACAGTGTGAGTTGAAATCAAACAACCACAACTCTAAAATGGGAAAGTTTGAGCTCAGCTTAATGGCAGTGGCCTCTCCCAGCAGGATGATGCTTGATGGTTCAGAGTCATCGTCAGTTCTATCAGCTTTGGGTCTTTTCATTCAAACATCCATCAAGATTTTTCTGCTTGCTCCTTTTTCACCTTGAGAAAAAACATTTTTTCCTGCATTTTGTCATGAAATTTTCTGCTTAAAAAATATCTTTTTAATGTCGGCCATGTCTTAAAGTGTGTGTGATCTGTACTGTTTTAATTTCCTACACTCCGTTGCTCACATATTTCTCTCTACGGACACCTAAAACAAATTACCAGTGTACTGTGAGCACAGAACTAGGTATTGCATCTTATATCTCCTTCCATTAGGAATATTCCCTGAAGAAAGCAGTGAATTCATAATCTGTTCTACATGGTTAAGTTGAGGGGTAATAAAGAGACAGTGGATAACATCACCGCCGAGAGATTGCAACCAAACACAAGTATTGATTTCACTTCTTCGCCAGCGTCTGCGTCTCAACAACAGGTGCTGGATGAAAATATTCATTCCTCATTCAGCCTCCTTTGTCTCCCGTGACGGAGGGAGGGATTCAATTCAATGACGCCCACTGTCGTAAACAAAAACACATTGATATTCTTTTATTCGGTACCACAGGTTCTTAAACGGGAGCCTATGAACTTTATCAATTGTCAAATGTTTTTTTTCCAAAACAAACAGAAACAGCAACACGATTGCCTTATTTCATCAATAGAAGCTACAAAAATAAGGATCACTGTGGAAAAAATACTACTTTAAACTAAAGTGTGTACTCGTGAATACAAGCCTGTTTGGCCCTTTTCTGATTTTACGTTTGTTGTCTCCAGTGCAAAGCAAATCAAGCATTCCACCCAAAAAATGACAGCTAATTCCTGGCTGACACTGCCTGACAGACATTTCCTGGTTGCAGTCCACATGAATAACGGTTCTGTTCAATGAAAGAACGGGGTCGCGGTGGTACTACCCAAATACCAACAGCTGCTGCCGGTTGGTGATGGGGTCCATGTCCGCTGACCGGTGTTCTCCCATCTATATCCTTAATGTTGTGTCATTGCTTGCTTAGGGTCCAGCACTGCGATAAAGACCTGTGGCGTGACGCCGGCGTCCACCTCCCCGAATCAGCTGCATGCTGCTAAATCATGACCCTGCTGTGATCAAGAACTGCTGGACAGTTTGTTCGCTCATCAGGAGCGCCAACCATTCACGCCATAGTGCAAACACCAATGGTAGAGCCAATAGGAGCATCTTGGGGTTCGGTGTCTTGCTCCGGCAGATGCATTTACAGTTCCCGTAAAACACGTCTCTTGTGTTGTGCAGTGAGGGGATATATTACTGAAGCTAGTTTAGGTCAGGGCAAAAGTTCCACGTCTGGAGGAGAAGATGACGAAGAGCTGATTATCATCATTTGTTTGGGAGTATTTCAGATTTAGTGCAGCAATACAGAAAAAAAAAATGTGCAAAGAGAGCTTCAGAGTTGTGTCTGTGCCGCAGAGCGACCCAACTAACCTGTTTCATGTCTCAAACTGCTGCGGGATGAAGAGCTGGATGAAGAGCAGGAAAAACGGAGATCTATCTTGTTTATCTCATCTTTTACTCTAACAGGTCATACTTAACTCACTGGTGGAGCTACAAAAGATAGAGTTTTTAGGACATACCTCTTAATCTTGTTGTAGTCTATACAATGACAATAAACCTTCTTAGGTCGTATGTCTTAACGTCATATTTCATATGAGAGTTCAATCAGGGAAATTGCCTCCCCCCCACAGGGGGGTTGGGGGCTTTTCGGGGCTGTAACATTGCTTTCAGGGATGGCAGCATAGGCCTGGTTCATTATTTGTAATGAATTATCATGATTTCGATAATGTTTAAAATAATGAGGGTTATAATGACGAGCACCTTTAAATTGAGCTACAGTACAACTGGTTATTCACATCTAAGTAGAAAAAGTACTCGGAGAGCACAAACCTCCGCCAAGGGACAACAGAACCCTCAGTTTAGGAAAAATTCATGCAGATTCCTCCACTAATGTCTGAGTTACTGCCAGCCTCTAAATCTACCGACAACTCCAACAAACCCTCTGAGTATCACTAAAATACTCTGTAGCCACGGGTCTCATGCACCTTCCACTTCACTGTCTCTGTTCAGCCCACTGAGCGCAAGCTCTGCCTGCAAAGGAACATCTAAGGGATCCAAGGAACTCTTGAAACTGAGCGCCAGTGGGCTCTTTGTCAAGAGCTCTTGAAACGTCAAACAATAACAATGAAGCAATATTACTGCACCAAACGGCTTATTATTTTTAGTTTATTTTATTTTAAATGCTGCGAAACATCACCATCATCATCATGATCACTTCCAGGATATGCCAAAACCTACTTCTGGGTAAATGTCATGCAAATTTGTCCTGTAGCTTCCGTATTCCTGCTCATAAACAGACAAACATACAAATAAACAAACAAACAAATGAACATACAGACAAACAAACACACAAACAAACATACATCAAACAGAAAAACATACATACAAACAAACATACAAATAAACATACATACAAACAAACAAACAAACAAACAGACAAATATACAAATAAGCAAACACACAAACATACAAACAAACAGACAAATATACAAATAAGCAAACACACAAACATACATACAAACATACAAATAAACATACAGACAAACATACAAATAAATATACAGACAACCATACAAATAAACAAATACAAACAAACAAACACACAAACATACATACATACATACAAATAAACATACAGACAAACATACAAACAAACACACAAATAAACATACATACAAACATAAAAACAAACAAACAGACAAACATACAGACATACATCAAACAGACAAACAAACAGACAAACAAACACACAAACACACAAACATACAAATAAACAAACAGACATCAAACAGACAAACAAACAGGAGGTAATAAAGCTATGCAGTGTCAAAAAAGCAACAATTCCGTCGATATTAGCAGATATCTGTATTTTATATAACAGATGCCTTTTGTTATTGGGAATGTTTGTCTCTGGTGTGACCAACTTTGAATCCAAGCTTCGTATCTCCGCGCCCAGACAGCGTTGAACAGCAGCAGGTTGATTGATAAAAGTCTTCAGTGGTCATTATGGAGTAATGATCCTCATCAGAAGTCGAACCGAGAGAAACCGGGGGAGTAAGAGAAACCATGTTGACTTTATCGACATGAAAACTCTAGCTCGCAACCAGGGGCACAAAAGATGAAGATGAGGTTTAAATGAGCCGTTGAAGGTCGGAACACTTTCATGTGAACATGGGAACCGAACCACAATCCACCCACACAGTCCAATATGACACTATCAGGAGGCAAAAACATCTTTTGCAGTAGTGAGAGAGCACACAGCCAATAATCAATAATCTGGAGCCCAAACCCTCCGCAACTGAGAACCCAGAGCCCCCGCCGCCCCGCAGAAACTCACAGCGGTGATGTAGACGGTAATCCGTCTGGACCGTTCACTGCAATCTTGGGGAACTAACCAAAAACTGACCAGACCAAGCCCTCCAGACAAACAAGGGTGATGACTCAAAGGAAAAGGAGCAAGTAGTGACCGTCAAAAACGGAGAGGTAAGAGGTAAATCAAATAAATATAGGGGATACCAGCGAAGAAGAAATGAGGAGGGGCTTTGGGCATGTCTTAGTATAAAACAGAAGAAGCTGGATGTCCTGGCAGTCCGGTCAACCCAAAATAGGTAGCGTACTGGCTCAGCAGCCTTTGGGGGCCCCAGTCAACACTGTAGATTGGGTCATAGGAGGTGCTGGAGTGTTGGGCCAGGATCAGGCAGCCAGATCGCCACCAGCGCACAGGACTCCCTCCAGTGTCCGACAAAAGTCAGATAGTCCGGTCAGTCGCCCGACAGGGCACCACGGGGCCACAGGTACAACCAGCAAGCCCGGGGCCCAGTTAGGACCCCGGCCAATACCACCGGAGCAGACCGGCACACCATAAGGGGCACTGGGGCAGGAGGGAGGGGCACCGCTCCATGCCCGCCCTGAACTAATGTAAACCTTCTACTTCTTCTTCTGTTTTTGTTTTAATTAACAAAACCTCCTCACAGCAGAACTTGCACGGATCAGTTCTTCTGTAAATAGATGCATATGCAGGCCCGCCCCCCATCATGGTTGAGGGGGGCACCATCATCCGGGGCCAATGAGTGGTGGTCAATAAAATGTTAACCACATGAACGCGGGCTCGAAGCGCCCACCCAAGACACGCAGTGGGCAACTTGTCTGCTCTGATGGAGAGAGAGAGAGAGAAAGAGAGGGCGAGATAGACAGAGATGCAAGATTGTTGATTGTTGATTGAGTATCTGCCTCAGCTTGTTCTGGACATTCATTCATTCATTCATTCATTCATTCATTCATTCATTCATCCATTCATTCTCTGTAATCGCTCATACTGGACATTCAATGAAGCCAATTTTCCAGAGATGGTCTTTATTGTCATTCTTTGATGTCTTTTAACACGTATGTCTTCATTCTGTATTGATATCTGATGAAGAGCAGCAGCAAACTGACCAATTGGTCGTCATATAAGCTGGAATTAATCTTCTTATATCGATTTATATTTGCTTAAAATTGAACGTTTTTTCTTAAAATATCAGTTGATAGGTTTGATTCAATAAAAGCCCGACTTTGTAAAACACGTTACATTTCCAGAGAATTGTTGACAGAGAAGTACACTCAAACAATAACAATAATAATCAGATTATAATGGATATTATTATTTTATTGTTATATGTTTGGTTTGATGACCTTAACACAAATATAAAAAATATCTACTATTTTCTCTTATTATTATAATTATATCCCAAAAAAGTCAGGGAACCCTCATCGAGTTAATGCAATAACTCAAAAACTATTTCATGAATCAATTTCAGAGATTATACACCCATAGACTTTAGTACGGAGGAAGAACTGGATTGATTTTGGGGGTTGGTTGCATATTTCTGGACAACAGCTTTAGCTGTAAAAGTTTTGCCGTCTACAATTTCCCAACTGTTGGTCTGATTTAGTCTAAAGTTGGTGCACATAGATGGGCTCCAGGAGTTCTGTCCGGCATATTTCATATTTGACTCCAGTAGGGGGCTTCTTTACCAAAAAAAAGGACATAATGTCACATTAAACGTGTTCAATCAGGAGGATTGATGGTACAACGCAGTGGATTGGGGGATACACCCTTGCTGTCAGGAACGACAGCGTAGGCCCAGTTATTAAATATGATTTATTCATTTCTTATAGGAGACGGGTCGGACACCGGCCCATTTCACTCTGAGCTCAATCACTTTTTTCCTCAATGTACCACCTGTGGACTGAAGCCTGGAGACGATTGTCAACCACCAACGAGGAATACTGATGTGTGTGCGACCCAAAATATCCCTGTGTGTCTGTGAGGAGGATGTTGCGTGAGTGGGGGCGTTAAGAGGGTGTGTCTGGTGTGTGTGTGAGTGTGTGTGTCTGATGTGTGTTTGAGTGTGTGTGTGTGTCTGGTGTGTGTTTGTCTGTGTGTGTGTCTGGTGTGTGTGTGTGTGTGTGTGTGTGTGTGTGTCTGGTGTGTGTGTGAGTGTGTGTGTCTGATATGTGTTTGAGTGTGTGTGTGTGTCTGGTGTGTGTTTGTCTGTGTGTCTGTCTGGTGTGTGTGTGTGTGTGTCGTGTGTGTGTGTGTGTGTGTGTATGTCTGGTTTGTGTGTGTCTGGTGTTTACACATGTGTGTGTGTCTGTTGTATGTCTGCCTGCGGTCTGTGTGTGTCTGGTGTATGTCTGTCTGGTTTGTGTGTGTGTGTCTGGTGTTTGCACCTGTGTGTGTCTTGAGTGTGTGTGTGATTGTGTCTAATGTTTGCTCATGTGTGCGTATGTGTGTGTGTCTGGTTTGTGTGTATGTGTCTGGTGTGTGTGTGTGTATGTGCATCTGGTGTATATGGTGTCTGTGTGTGTGTGTGTGTGTGTGTGTATGTCTGGTTTGTGTGTTTCTGGTGCGCGCACATGTGTGTGTGTCTGGTGTATGTCTGTCTGGTTTGTGTTTGTGTGTCTGGTGTTTGCACCTGCGTGTGTCTGTTGTGTTTGTGTGTCTGTGGGTGTGTATCCGGTGTGTGTGTGTGTCGTTTGTGTGTGTGTGTGTGTGTATGTCTGGTTTGTCTGTTTCTGGTGCGAGCACATGTGTGCGTGTCTGGTGTATGTCTGTCTGGTGTGTCTATGTGTGTGTGTGTGTCTGGTGTATGTCTGTCTGGTTTGTGTTTGTGTGTCTGGTGTTTGCACCTGCGTGTGTCTGGTGTATGTGTGTGTCAGGTGTGCGCACATGTGTGTGTGTCTGGTGTATGTCTGTCTGGTGTGTGTGTGATTGTGTCTGGTGTATGCACATATGTGTGTCTAGTGTATATTTGTGTCTGGTGTGTGTATATATGTGTGTGTCTGGTTTGTGTGTGTGTCTGGTTTGTGTGTATGTGTCTGGTGTGAGTGTGTGTGTATGTGCGACTGGTCTGTGCGTTCATGTGTGTGATCTGTGTACATGTGTTCAAATGTGTGCGTGCGTGTGTTTGTGTATGTCTGGCGTGTGTGCAATATGTGTGTGTGTGTGTGTGTGTGTGTGTTTGTGTGTGTGTGTGTGTGTGTGTGTGATCACCAGAAATCTGTGTGTGTGTGTGTGTGTGAAACAGCAGAAATCTGTGTGTGTGTGTGTGATCACCAGAAATCTGTGTGTGTGTGTGTGAAACAGCAGAAATCTGTGTGTGTGTGTGTGAAACAGCAGAAATCTGTGTGTGTGTGTGTGTGTGTGTGATCACCAGAAATCTGTGTGTGTGTGTGTGAAACAGCAGAAATCACAGCTAGACGTGTTGGAGAAACTTGGAATAGTCAACCAAAGTAATACCAGCACAGTTTTTGTTCTTTATGGGTATGAAATTGAATTTGTGCTTCAAAGCTGTCACATTATGCGTGTGCGTGTGTGTGTGAGGTGGTCTTCCTCATTTTTCCTTGTTGGTTTGTCTATCACAACAGAATGAAGAGATTTTACGTAGAAGGGCCACATTGCGATGGCTAGACGACTGGATCAGAACATCTCCAGAACTGCAGGTCGGGTTGGGTGTTCCTGCCGTGGTTATAACCTAACACATCTATGGAAGGACAACTGGTGAACTAGAGACTGGATCCTGGGGGCCTGAAGCTCATGGATGCATGTGTGGAGGGAAGCCTTGCCCATGATGTCTGATCCCACGGAGGAGCTGCTGTAGCACACAGTTCACTGCAGTGCCACAGACCCGTCAGAGTGACCTCTGACCTCTGTCTACTGCTGAAAGCTCCTAAAGTGGTGCATCGTTTTCAGAACTGGACCACAGTTCACGGTAAAGGTATTCCTTCATGGCAATGGTCTCTTCCAGCAGGACGATTGGGGAACACAATAACCTGTTCAAGGTGCTGACTTGGCTTCCAGATTCTCCAGATCTCGGTCCAATCCAGCATCTGTGGGTCATTCTGGACAAACGATTCTGATCAATGGAGGCCACTCCTCAAAACTTCCAGAACTTAAAGGATCTGTTGCTGACGTCTCGGTACCAGATACCACAGCACACCTTTAGAGGGGAGGACAGAGAATCCAGGCCTCCTCGGGTCAGAGCTGGTTCTGCCGCAAAATGATGAGAAAGAGGTTTTTATTTTTGGTTTTTATTTCAAATTTGTGGTGATTCTGAGTCTCACACTGAATCTAGCTGCTTGTTTTCTAACTCTATAAATCATCATCCTCATTTTCTCCGCCCTCAGATAACCTCCATGCCTGAAACCATGTGTTATCTTTTTAAAGCTTTAACACCAGCTTGAAAATACATTTTTAAGAGTCTTCCTGCCGAAGACAGACACTCGCTCACTCTAAAGCAGCTACTAATACTTTAAAGTTATGACAGAGGGACATCTGTGTCTTCAGGGCTGATCAGTCTCGGTCTTCTTCGCACACTTCCTCTCTCACTCTCTTTCTCCCCCCCCCCCTCCCTCCACGCTCATTCTTCTCCCCATAGCGATCCGTCCTCTCAAACTTCCTCTGGAGAGAATGGAAATATGAATCTTTTCAATTAGTCCGTCATCCCGCTCTCTCTCCTGCTCCTCTCCGCCTGACTGCTCGGCCCAGAACATCCATCAGCTCCCGCCACTTTAAACGTGCTAATACACACTGGTGTCAGCGGGGCGCCAGCACTCACCCGCCATTAGAACGCTTCTGACAGTAATGGAAGCTGTACCCACCTGCAGACACACAAAGGCTCTCAGGGAAAAGCGGTGCAGCTCAGTGTCACACAGAACGCCACCATTAGGCAGAGGCGCTGCTCTTCTTAAAGTCATGAGACGTCGCAAACACATCTTGGGAGAAACCAGCCAGTGTCATTAGAGCGTCTTATTTTCCTCCACTTGTCTGTCTGTTTGTCTGTTGACATATAGCAGCGCTGTCAGAGCTCCTCTCCTCCACGTTTCCAATCCGATTTAATGGGACCCCGGAGGATGAAGGACAGCGGGCCGAGCGTCCACTCACTTTAAAGGACATGATAACACTCCTGCCTGCTTTGTTTGTTTGGAAAAATCTGTGCCTGCCTGTCCTCCAAGACGCTGCTCTGTTTCTCCCTCACATGAGAAACCCTCCAGGTTCCAGGTACCACTAAAAATAGGTTGTTTATACCTAAGATAGGATAAGTGGAGGGGCACCAAATGCAATTTTTTTAGCCGATTTTTATAAAGTCTGACGGGCCAATACCGACTTTTTTCCTATAAAGTTTAAAAATCAGAAGGATTAATGCGTTTTAAGTGCTCTTATTGTGAAGGATTACAGTGGAAGTGACAAGGCTGGTCGGCCATGTGTAAAGTGTAGATTTTCTCACCTGTTGACATAAAACACCTCGCAGTGAGCTTCTTAAACCAATCGTAGGACATTTAAAAAATAAAACTTTGTACGCCTCCTTCATCCGTTATACGTTCTATGTTAGCTCTGAGCTCCTGATAGCTTCAGCAGCTCTGCTAACGTTAGCTCCTCAACTTGCTATGCTCCTCAGGTGATTAATTAGATTTATTTCGTCCTTTCTGGTGTTATAAATTGTGAGCTTTGTGTTTTCTGGTTTATTTGTGCGATGTTTGGAGCTTGGTAGCTCAAGCTAGGTGTGTGTGTGTGTGGCGCATGCATGCAACCGGCCTCAAAGTCAGGCTGATTGGTCGATTGAATGAATGAATGTAATTTATTTTAGTTAAATTTGTGCTCAGAATCAAAAAAGGTTTACAAAATTATTAATAAATAATAATAATAAATAAGCGAAAAAGGAATCTGCTGAAACCCAAGGCTTGTTTTTACCTCTCCTATATCACCCAAAGCCCAAACATCTGCAACACAGAAGGGAAGTAATACACATAATCACATAATCCTCACATGTTTAACAATATAAACACTATAAATTATAATCCCCAAATCATTTTACATTTCAACGCCCTTTTGAAGCTAACCAGTGAGCTACTCAATAGCTCATCTGTATTTTATATCCATTCTAACTTTAGCTGCTTCAAAAATAAACAACCTTTTTTCATTTCTAATTACATATATACTCTTGCTTCCACAACAGCAAGGCTATATCCCTGAAGAGCCCCCAATCCCCCTGCTATATGCGAGCAATCCACCTGATCGAACTCCGGTGGATTAGAGAAGATGTGAAGTTATGTCCGAAAAACAATGTTGATTCGAAAAAAGAAAAAAGAAAAAAGAAAGATATATACAATATGGATATCCTCCTTTCAAATCAATATTCCTACAAATCTGGGCTGAATTTAACCAACGAATAAGAAATTAAGTTCCCAAAAAAACTTTTGCATGAAAAGGGAAGTGCACAACCAACCTTTCTTACAATGAATGAATCCAGTTCTTCCTTGCAATAACGTCTATGTGGGTATACAATTTGAAACCAGTCCCTTAAATATCATATGATCTGGGCCTGGACCCAGCGAACCCAGCGATGATGATTCCATAATTTCTCTAGGGATATTATAACAGTTTGGTACAGAATCGGCTCTCTCTGCTGGTAGGTACCAGTACTGCAGTCAAATTATTGTTTGTTAGACTTTAATGCTCTCATGACCCAGTGAGAGAAACTGTTCTTAAAAGTCTGGTGATGCGGGTTTTGATGGACCTGTAGCGCCTTCCAGAGGGCAGCCGCTCAAACATGTGGCATGCAAGGTGGGTGGGGTATGAGCTGATGACCTCATGTCTGCAGCAGAGCTCCCAGAGTTCCACACTGTGATGCAGAGCGTCAGAATTCTCTCGACGCAGGAGCGAGAGAAGACCACAAGCTTCTTTTGCAACCAGGTATTTGTATTTGTGGACCTCGTGTCTGACAGAAATAACATTGTGACATTTCAACATATTATATATGGGGTAAAAGAGATATTAACTCTTTAACGTCCCGCTCAACTGAGTGGTTGAGCTCATTTTTAGTCACTATTTCTTACGGAACAATGTGATTGGACCTTTTTATAATCTGACCCAGTGGCAGCATGTATGCTAAAGAGTAAGGGGCCAAAGATAATAATAATAATAATACATTTAATTTATAATGCGCTTTACATTTAGATCAAATCTCAAAGTGCTACAAAGCAAAAGCAGATAAAAGCATCAATAAAAAAATTAAATAATAACTATATAAAAGCCTTACCAAAAAACCAACAATGTTAATTAAGGTTATAGGTTCTGCTAAAAAGGAAAGTTTTAAGTCCTTTTTTAAATGTGTCAGTCGTCTGTGGAGCCCTCAGATGGTCAGGGAGGGCATTCCACAGATGAGGGGCAGCAGAACAGAAGGCCCGATCACCCGTGGTGCTGAGCTTAGTCCGGGGAAGGAGGAGGCGGTATGAGTGGGTAGAACGGAGGGATCGTGTTGAGGT
>VRLP01003129.1:0-70359 GCA_009660295.1 Lophius piscatorius
CTGACACATTTAAAAAAGGACTTAAAACTTTCCTTTTTAGCAGAACCTATAACCTTAATTAACATTGCTGGTTTTTGGTAAGGCTTTTATATAGTTATTATTTAATTTTTTTATTGATGCTTTTATCTGCTTTTGCTTTGTAGCACTTTGAGATTTGATCCAAATGTAAAGTGCATTATAAATTAAATGTATTATTATTATTATTATTAAATGCAATATTTGATATATTCAAAGCTATGTTTGGTTAGAGGAAATGTTCCCTTTAATTGAATAATATTGAACTCAAATATTCTTACTTTTTCTTTATTGAAATATATAACAGGTGCATTAAGGACAGTATGTGTACCCTAATTAGACTCAATTAGTACGCTCTTTAATTTATGATAGCCCTATTTCCTAATCAGTTGATAAGTGCAACAGGAGATCTTAATTATGAGTAACTAAAGCTAGACTTCGAGGATGTGCTATAAATTACTCTAATTCATCGTTATGAAGGAAAGTAACTAGTTAGAGACTACTACTGCTTTTGAGACGACTGCTCCTTAAAACCACTTTATTTAGTAACGGAAGTCTGAGCCAATGAAAAAAGATTGCCATGCTGTTTGACCAATGGGAAGTTAGTATGCTGCAGCTTTCCCAGTAAGTGGGGATTTGATTGGATAAAACAAGGAAGGCGTTTCCAGTGGTATAAGTGGATTTGAGGGCTTGGAAGGAAAACAAGGACGCAAGTTAACACTATCTCGTTGTTGAAGGTATTGAATTTGCTTTTAAAAAGTTTACACATGTTATTTAATTGACATGAAGTGTTTGGAATACCTTATATGGTGGATGTAGCTCAACAAATAGAGGGTTGACAGTCAGCGTCATTTGTTGGTGGTGGCAAACCTGCCCACCAACAACACTAATAACTCACTCAACTAACGCTAACTTATGTGAACACCACGATCCTTCAGACCGTCACTATTTAAACTAACATAAACAGCTCACGATAATTTAAAGTAACCAGACTGACAGCCACATGGTCGACTTAATTCAAGCCAGCAATATTAACGTTACTATGTGTTAGCTTGTCAACTTAGCTAGCATTAGCCAGTTCCGACAGGAGCTGGAAGGACTGCGTTCACACAACATGGCCAGAGACCCAACAAAGCTCCGGTCCGACAGTCTGCCTCCTTGAACGATATCACCGTTTAACTCAGTCCGGCGGAACAGTAACATTTTAAAAGCTGATACCTCTGCCATTGCTAGCAAATATGTTAGCTACCTCACCACAGACTTGTTTCTCCACACATATGTAAGATCTAACTTCGACTTTGTCTCTGAATGTTAGTCTACTTAATGCCCCTTGCCCAGGCAGAATGTCAACTTCATTTCTGTGACTACTTGCAATTCACTTTATGTGTGCAACAAACCACTGGCAATTTTAAGTAGCCAAGATCAGAGTAGGAACACTCAATTTTGTGCCAAAGTTTAGAGAAATAATGTTCTGGCAATAAGAAACAAGGCAGGTGCTCAAATCTATGCTTTAATACTATTACGCTAACAAGCATATTTCAATGCAGATGAATGCATATAATGAATTAGCCTGAATGCATAAAACTGCTTATTACTAAGGTTGATCTCACCCTGTTATTAATTTGATTAATTTGAAAATTGCTGACTTCAAGTCTGTACAGATACGTTATCTTAAGGCAAGGTTTTAGTATTTGCATAAAAATGGGTATCAATACAGAGTAAAGTCGGATAATTTTAGGGAAGTATACAGTTGATGTTTGTATTAAGTTCTATTTCACTCTTCACTTCGGCTGCAGGAGAATATTGAGATGCATATTTACATTTATACAACCGTGTCTAACTATAGGGCAGAAACTTGTACCAATGTTCAATCTATATAAAAATAATACAGGAAGTGCCAGAAACAAAAAAAACCCTCCTCAGTTGCAACAATGAGATTTTGTCAGTATTTTGTATTAAATTGCATTGTAGAACTGTAATCAGACTGTTAAAGTAAAAAACTGACTGGTTCGGAAATCTACACTGTCTATATATAACAGCTTTATCTTAATTGTTTTTTTTCTTAAATAAAATGTTTAGATTTTGGAAGATAAATTTCATATAAATGTTAATAGAACTGTGTTTCAATTATTTGAAGTGTGCTTTCGGCAAGGGTATGGAGCTCCCTATGCACAGAGGAGAGACGATGCCCATTGGACCACATGAAAGGTAATGTGCATTATTTAATATTCTATTGCTTTATTAGTGACCTTGAATATGTGTATTGGTTCATTTTACTTGAACGCATCACACCTTTTTGCTTAAAACCCTTGCCGAAAATGCACAAACCTGTTTTGGCTGCCTTGAGATAACCCACGGTCATTGATTTTTTTCCTCTGCTCTCTACTAATAATGCATTAAAAAAAGTTATTTATAACTTAATAGATTTTTGACTCAGGTTTGGAGTCATTCTTAAAGTCTATACAGGATAGCAATTTGTTGTCCTGGTAATAGTATTGGCAAGGAAAAAGCTTCCTTCTGGAATTTGAGGTGTAATCCCTGATTAGTGTCAAACAGGATATTGCAGTGTTTCTGATATACTAATCAATGTGTGCAAGATTAACCTTCCTTAATGGTATATGCATAATGTTAGCTAATTCATAACTATTTGTCTGAGGTCGACAGTATTATCATAGCCTTCTTTGCCTTTTTGGTAAAAAAAAGAACGATGCAGTGTTTCAATTTGGCCAAGTGTTGTATTGGCAACCAAGTTAATCTTTTTATCGCTAAACTTCTGTTCATACAAGATTAGTTTACCAGAGTTGGGAGATTAATAGCAACAGTCACACTGTAAAACAAATTGTATGGTAGATTGCATATTCTGTTCTCAACTTCCCACAGGATATCAGCACAGTGTACAGTTCGTGATAAGCATAAACATTGTAAGATAACTGTTGACCTTAAACGTATCATGATTTAGCCACTAAATACAATCCCTCAATCATGTTAGTTACTTGTCAATGTCCCTGATGTGCACTTAATGTACAGCTGCTTGTGCTTGGACAACACACGATACCTCTTGACCAAGTTAAAATGGTATTAGAGACATGCAAATAAATGCAATCAGGTTGTTTGTTTTTTTGTAAAGGTTGCTATATAGTTAATATGCAGTTAGTTTTGGAGAGAAATGTAGATTGAGTTCCACATTTGATGTGTTTTCTTGATTTCGCTACAGATAGTTATTAATTGTTTGACCATGATGATACAGAAGAATAGCTGTGATACGACAAATGTAGAACATAGAGAAACTTTGATTAAGTTACATAACCATAGATGTCCAAATTAAATTTGTCCTTTCTTCCATTATATGTTACTTCAGGTGAACTCGTTAACGCCCTCTCATCCATCACTAGTTACACACAAACTCATGAATGTCAGGAAGAAATGTATATTGGGCTTAAACCACACAATTCTATACTTTTATGTGTATTACATGTTCTGTTTTTCTGGAACCTAATTTGTCCCATGTTTTAATCACAGAAGACTAATTCTGTTTATTGTTAATAAAAAAAGGTACTGTTAGTAACTAAACAGTGGCTGGTGTTCATGATGTAGTTAATCTGCAAACACATTGTTAATATGTTGTTTAATTTTTTTAAAGCAGTGTATTTTGACAAATCAATGAGGGTGGGAGGGTTCTAAATGCTTTATTACCCAACTTCACAATGTTTTATTACCCAACTTCACAACGTTTTGTCCAACTGCCAAAATCCAATAAACAGTCAGGGTATTGTTGTGAATAAGAACCAGATAATATTTATACTTAAGAGAGCTCAAGATGACTAAAACAATCAGCAGATGAAATCAGCTGACTCTTGTCTTTTGTCAATAATTGATTAATACTTTGAGTATTGTAATGGTATTTAACTTAGTTGTTTAACTTAGCAAATTAAAATAAGCCTGCTAAAATGGTTTGGCTGACAGTAATTGTACATACATGAGATCAAATGTCATATTTATTGCCTTGCACTGACCTTTTGTTTTATGCCCAACATGAGTTACTACAAGTAGGCAATACTAAATAGTTTCAAACATACCCATCTTTTAGTCTTGAAAATATTTGGGAAATGAGACTTTCCTGATAATTCCTGACTTGTGTAGTCCAGTCTTTTTTGCGAACATTGCTGCTTTTGTCAGTGAAAATAATTATAACTGTCTGAAGGTGGATAAGTCACTACACAGAGGTAATTATAGCTAATAATTATAAAACACAATTATTAGTGACGAGTACTGTTAATATTGTAGGCTCAGGCTGAGTGCCAGGTGTTTGATGTATAAACTATCTACAACTACAATGGTTACTTGAATAATCTGTTGGCTTGTTATAATGGATTGCAGAAGCAAAACCAATAATGGCTTCAGTTCTCATTTACTTAGTTGTTTTTGAATCCTTTGTGGAGTTTTAATCAGCATAAAGTTTTCTGTTCCCATGGGTAGATAAGGATGTGTAATTATTATAGGGCTTCTCATTGCTTTATTTGAAGTATCGGTCCCTACAGGGGTTGTTTCTTTGGGAGGAGAGTGGTATTATAAAACTGAGGGTGACAGGTGTAGCACTGAGCTCAGAAGCTTTGACAGAAGACACGACATGACTGCTGCCCTTGCAATAGGGGCATGGTCATTGTGCCATTTAAAGGGTAAGTGGGCTTCAGTGCATTACAGAGGACTGTTCATGTAGTCAACTGCATTGCATTGAAGCATAACCGCACTCAGGATTACCAACAAAAATAATACAGGCAAAATAGTAAAGTGGCATGTTCCGTAAACTTGCCTGGTGGCTTTCTTGTCAGGGTGCTAAAACCATGATATTAAAGCAATTACACAGTCAAAACACAACTAAACAAACTTCATAGAAAAAAAAGAGACCCATATAAAATGGTTTTCCATATATTACTAGATTATTTCACTAAATTAATGAACACTTTGAAGTAAGTAGCTACCTTAAATTTTGTTCTTATAGAATATTCAATACTCAGATGTTAAATGAAAGTGTAAGATGATGCATGATACCTTCTTCATTTGAAAAACAGGAGAAAAAAATAACATTTTTCCAGACCAATAAAAAGGCCAACAAAAATGAAATGACTGCAGACAGACAAGATTTTACAATTTTTTTTGATTGTTTTAAAAAAAAAAAGTGGATATCATCATCAGAAATCCGGATTCTCTCACAGCTTTACTTGGCTTTTATTCACCTTTGGTGGCTGAGATATTATAACTGTGCTTTTTGCTACTGCTGTCATACCTGCACCAGATTTAAATGCATCTTATATTCATATTTGTGCCTGTCTGGAGCAATTAATTTCTTCAAACTCTGTGTGAGGGAATGGCTCAATATCTTTTAAAGTTTTTTTTAAACCCTTTGTTTTCCACGGTATGACAGTGTTTATAGGGCAGGTTTACAGCTTGGTTAGAAGTTGTTGTAGGTTTCTGGCCCAACACATGTAAAATATTTAACTTCAAATGTGTAACAATACTATATTATTGCACCACTTGATATAATTTCTCTATCCAGCACCCTTCTTCTGTTGTCAATGTATTTTACAGGGAAGCTAACATGCTCACATACGTGACTTAAATGGTCCGGGCTTATCAAACTCTTCAGCCGCTCCAATATCGATGACTGTTTAGCCACTACTTTTCAACGCACTCCTTTGACATGACCACACAAAGGTGTGGTTTCACATGACAATACACCTGCGCTCTGTTCACATGAACAGACACCTGCTCTGTGTGTAAGTTCTCACTGCAACTCTGAACCAACATTTATGCATTTACAATAATTATTTTGAATGTTGAAAGTGACTGCAAAACTGCCATGACAGTTTTAAACTTAAATAGTTAAACATCTCAATTGAGCCAGCGATTACCTGCATCCCAAACCGTGGGGTCGATCCAAACTGATCAACCTTTGTTTGTTGCACCATGACATATCTGTAAGCACTTGAAAGAAGCAGGAAGCTATTCATTCATCGAACTGCTCTCTTGAGCGCCTTACTAAATAATTGGGCTTGGCCATTCTGGCTAAAATGAGAATCAACGCTATTTTTTTTTGCTTGGAATTTAGATTGCAATTCCCTCTACGATCTTACCATTCAGTTTACATCATATGCACTATGTTGTTATGATGTGATAAATGAATGAGCGTCATGCACTCTCCATGTGCAACAGGGATAGATCAATGCAGGAATTTAAGGGTTAACTCTTGCAGCTCTACTAAGCACTAGCGCACAGCCTGGGTGCCTATATCTAAGCCCGGCCAAGTCCGGGAACCTAGTTATCAAGCCTGGCCCATACTCTGCAGAACTTCTGTTTTTTACTTGCGAACCAGACCCGAGTTTGATACAGTTAATACCAGCTGAAGCCCTGAGTTTGTTTACAGTTGTGTTTACCATGATTACGGCTCGTCTGTTTACCCTGATTACTTATGTTGGCATAGTAAATTACCATAAAAGGGCCTGTTTTTGGACCTAAGCCATTAAAACTAGTGTTTTTAATAAATCAAACGCAAGCAATACACACCTCCGTCTGCAGCTATAAACACAAATTCATTAACAGTTATAAATATACGGAAATTGGAGTCTGACTGTTGTCAAACTGATTCGTGAGGCGTTACATCCACAACTAAATCGAAATCCCTCCAAACCATTGATTTGCCTTCAAGGTTTTCTGCAGTTTGAAACATTACCTACGACAGGATTTACTGGACGTCCTCTATGGGTTAAGCTCAGCTTCCACATGAGCATTTACCGCTGGAAATTTAAAATATAGCCTTTCCGTCTTTGAACTTTGAGACAAAGCTCAATGTGCAGTCACATAAAAAGACATCTCAAATACTAAAAAATGACAGCCAGACAGTAGAGACACTATTTTTCTTTATTGTTACACTGGGTTTTCATTACAATATCTTGAAAGCATCATGTTATATTGGCTATCTCTGATGTGACAGAGGTTGAACCCTAACATCATTTCTAAATATCTGTCCAAACCTGGCCCGATATCAAGAGATTTGTGATTGAGACTGTGTCCCCACTCTAGTGTGCACCTCCTCCGTGTAATTATGAGTGAAAGAGATAAGTAGCAATCATGAATCATTGAAGAAAAAGTGGTAGAAAGAAAGATTGCATGAACACGGGGTTTAGAATTGAAAAGAAACTATAAATCTGTTTCTGCTTTTGTTAAGGGTTGTCAACTCTCCAGATACTCAGTAGACCTTCTCTTATTGCCTATGTTAGAGGCAAGTTAAAGCTAAGTTAGAGCTTAACAATATTCCCCATGGCACCGTTATACAACCAAAAGGCCACGTTCTTAAACGGCCAGGTGTAGCTCAACGTAACATAAGCTGCAGCTGTGCTAGCGAGTTTTACTGCAACTAATGCAATGAATTAAAATGCTTGAGAATCACATTACTTCAGAAAAGAGATTGTCTATACCTTTGAATTGAGACTGTAATCTTTATATGATGAATCGCCCAGCCCTACTAAAGATTTTAACCATCACATTTCTTCTTTACATTTGCACTATAAACTTATGCAATCATTAGTTAAAGGCAGGACCCAAATTGTGACAGTTGAAATTTCGACGGGGTTTTCTTTCAATGAATGTTACAAAAAAAAGTAGTGTAAGAGATCACCCATAGGGAACACACTAGACTGTCTTTAGGCAGGCACACAAGCCCAGGTTTCTCACCAATTCTTTGAGTTCTGAGTTACAGGGATATGTGCACTGTATTTAATATAAATAAATGGTTTGATAGTGTGTGTGAGTCGAGGTGCGTGTGTTAACCGATCAGCCTCAACATAACAATCAAAGTAGTGAAGTGAAAAATGTTGATTATCTCATTACAATAGCATCTGTCAGTGAGTGGGATATATTAGGCAGCAAGAGAAACTTTTTTCATGTAATTTATGTATTGCAACCAGAAAATGGGCAAGTGTTGATGGCATAGTCACTCTGCAACAGGGTCTGATCTCATAAAAGACGTGGCACAAATTGAGGCAAAATAAATATTTGCTGTGTTAGAAAGCTGTTGCACTGTATCGCAGATCTCTTTTAGAAGGAAAAAGAGCTTTGTTGACAAGCAGTCAATGTTATGACTGACTGGCCACACCCAATATACTGCCAGAATATTATTTACCAGACTACTATTGATATTAGGCAAGTCCACGGTGAGTAAAAAGTTTGGGATCCTTGGTCTAAACTGCTAAAATGACAGTCGGATCAGATCTATCGAATGTTGTTTTTGTCAATGGGTCTATTAGATTTGTTACTGCAAAGCCATATACTGTATACCCATCGCAGCGTTTAATAAATGATCTAAACATCATCACCATGATTTCTAAAGTACATAAAAAAACACACCCTGCTTCTTGTTATAATATGCAATTTTTCTTCTTGTGCGTCTATCAGCTGTTAGACGAAAGAAGTGGTAAATGTATAATATATATATATAATTAGTTATCTTTTTTTAGTTATCCTCAGTCTTTCAGACAAACTTGATTTCTGTCCATTGTATGAACTTGCTCTGACCTATCAACTCTCGTTGAAGC
Source organism: Lophius piscatorius (assembly GCA_009660295.1). NCBI lineage: Eukaryota > Metazoa > Chordata > Actinopteri > Lophiiformes > Lophiidae > Lophius > Lophius piscatorius. The sequence goes on from VRLP01003129.1 coordinate 8,604, forward strand.
TTAAATAACACTGTCTAGCCAAAAATATAGGGGAAATGATTATTAAGTATAGCTGGGATTATCTGTGTATGTACACTTCTTGCAAATACCAGTTAATTCATCTTCGTGACTTAACAAGTATTTAAAAATTGGAATAACAAGAGGACAAGATATATGGTAAAAATTTGGATAAATATTAGAATTGAAGAATTTATCTGCTGTATCTTCTATACAAACATGTGTCGTTTTTGTTTTGTCTTAAACAAAATTGAAAAAAAGGTTTGTGTGTTAGGGATAACTGGGCATCTCTAGGTAATTAAAGACATCTGTAATTTTGTCTTGTAGATTCTGTTTCTGCATTATCATTTCCTTAAATTAAATTTCGTCTTCCATAAAATCATAGTTTATACACTAGAGACTGGTAAATCTATTTGGGTCAAAGTAGTTTATTAATTTATAAATGTGTTTTTCTCTTTTCCCTTAATGTCCCATTTAAGACTCTCCATAGCGTAGCCCCGAACTGTAATCATGGATGCTTTTACAAGGTGGCACTGTTGCTTAGCTACTGGGCTATTCACAAACCCTGAAAGGATGATGGAAAGGCAGGGCTTCTGCCCCCTCCTACCACAAGACATCTGTGAATGCTGCAAGACAAGTAGTCGTGGTGGATGCAATCTATTGGCTTCTCAGTGCTGCTGCTTAAGTCCCAACCCTGACCGTAGCCTGCACTGCCTGTACCAGTGTATTTCGGTAACTGCTGCGGCAGAAACTGCTCTCCCTCCCCCTTAAATGGTGTGGGCAGAGTGGGATGGACGACTGCATTGGAAACCTTTTCATGGAAATGGTCTTTGCTGTTGGTACTGCTGTAGCACCCTTCTGGTGACAACAACATGCCGTTGAAATGGAAAAGCGGTTCTCCTGTCAGCTGGAAATTCCCAGTGCCAGTTCTTAAGACATCCAGGTCCTCACCCCTTTCGCCTGCCTACATGTGAGTAAGAACTAATAAGCATTCGCTCATGTTATATCATTGTAGCAATGTATATGGAGGATGCATTCTTTTCATCTCAAGTTTTGGGTCGATATATTTTTGTAAATTATTGTGTCTCTATTCTATTTTGTATGCCTCTCTATTTGTTCAGAATGCAATCAAGTGTTGTAGTGTGTCAGGAGATTTGCCTTGTCCTGCATACATTTTATGGTTAGCTGGCAGATTGCTTTACTCAAATTTTTGCCTCTAGTCAGGCAATAGAAAGCCTAACATCCCCAACTCTCACCCTCTCCCTGTGGCTATGTTTATTTGGGAACAGGGACTCAGCAGCTTGGGAGGAGCCTGCCTTTGTCAGGATGTCTGGCGTGCCCTGGTTTAGAAGCTATTGTCATCTGCTACTGTTGAGGAGGGAGGGGGGAAGGGTAGAATGGAAGTGCTTCTCACTGCTTCCCACCAACCTGTCTTTAGCCCTTTTGTCAAGCTCTGCTGAAATGGTCAAGTGCCATGTTTGACTTTTGAAAACTATCTGACTTTGGCCTGAAGAGATTGAGAAACAAAATCTAAATCAACTCCGTTTTCATGTCATGCTAGCATAGCTGATACCGGAATGGCAAATTAGATGGCTAACAAGACTTACTTATTTTTTTCTTTCTGAAAAAATGGATTTATACAGTCTCCAGTTATCATTCAGCTTTTCTTAGGAGCTTAAGCTTAAGAGCTTAATTTTGCTAGTTTTATGACATTACAGGAAAAAAATGCATGCTATGACTTCTGTTTTTGCCCATTTTCCTTTAAATACCAGTGAAACATTTGGTATATTTTTAACCAGAGTTGTGTATCTGAAATAATATCTTGCCTTCAGAGATGCATACAATTGCACACGTTGAAGCACATTACCTTTAGGCTATCAGCATTCAAAACCTGAAAGCTGTCCTTCCCAAGCACAGTCTTAACTCCCAACATACCCAGAGGAAGCAAAGAGATAAGAGCCTTGATCAAGGGCACCTTATTGGCTGTGGCAAATGAGGGACAAGTACTATTCTTCACTTCCCCACTTGTAGTTATTTTAGTGTCAGTGCTGATGTTGATGCAAAGGATTTGTTGTAGATTGGTCAAACATACATTTATTTTCATGAGATAAGTTGCTAATGGTTAAATTTCTGTGTAGATCTCCATCCTAAATTTTTGTTCGGCAGTTATTTTGATAGTTTGATAAAAATTTGATACATTTAAGAAACCGTCATTCACAAGCCATGTGTTCATTTCTGTTTGGTGTACTCAAATATACTTGATAAAACTAAATAGTAAAATTACAGAGATCAACCTTTTTCAAAAGTAAAATATGGCTTATGGGCTGTTCTTTTTAAGTACCTACCTTTCAGCATTATGATTTACAATTTGGTTAAAGTGACTCCTCTTCTATATGATATCAATGTGTGCTAGTATTTCTTCCTGTTACAGCAGTAAGCAAGGCCCTCTCAGAGCCTGAATGCACATTTTATGTTTTTAACTTGATAATGTATTCAAGCAAAAATCAGATCTTCACACTTCCATGTCAACATTCCGTTTAGAGGAATATGAAATGTTAAGGATGAGACAGTATCGAGTGTGCATAAGTGATGGTGAACAGTGCTTGCTTGTCTTATTCAGATACTGTATGCTCGCCGAGGCAAGTGAAGCTAATCCGGAGGTTCCACCTCACTCTGCCCAATGTGCCCATGCCCCTACAGACCACGGACTATTTTGAAATGTGTAAATAGTAAAGTGTGTTTTTAGGCAGGCTGATATTGGAGCCCCAATTATAGGTTACTCTGCGGTCAGGAAGAAATCACTCTTTATAGGTCTTTGAGTGGAGCATTTGTATGTTTTTTTTTTTTTTTTTTTTTTTAGCTCCAGAGCCATATTAACTTACTAAGCTGCTGTTGCAGTCATTGTATATGTTTTCAAGGAAGTAGAATCATGGACAGGAAAGGATTTCCTAGAATATCAGTTGTACATTTAATATAAAGAATTCAGAATTGTTTGCATTCTGAGCTTGCCTGTTTTGAAACCACCCTAATCTTTAAATAGACTAAACTGCCTGTGGTGCACATTTCATGCTAGCAAGCAATGGTTAGGGGTCACTGCCAGTATGGCCTCTGTAATAAGCTAATTAAAACATAATTGGGTTATCTTGGATTCAACAAAAAGTCCTTGAAATAAATACCATCCCTCATCTCAGTGATTCAGTTCTAAGCACTTTAATATGTGAGACTGCTGTCCTTAGTAATCACCTCATGGTAAGCCAAGAACCTTAGCTGCAGCATAACATGTCTGATTCCAGGCAGCGACCTTTACGAGATGCCATACCTCTTACGTGTCTCCCTGTGCTCACTTGTCAAGTTCTGTTAACAAATAAAATTGCTAAAAAAATCAATCCCACTAAAATCTAAAATGAAGTCGAGCGTACAAGTCTAAAATGTGTTTATTTTTTCAGTCTCTCAGCTCTACAAATTTGGAAAAATGGATGGCACTAGACTTTTGTCAAGACATACAGTCTTAAGGAGTCTCTCTAGTGTAGCAAGTGTTCAGACTATAGGTAAAGCCAGTGTGACAAGATTAAATTCTCTACAGATTGTACAGCTCTAAAAACAAAACAAAAATCCTTTGAATGACTGCGTAACCGATTATTGGAGCTTCCATGCTTCATATCTTTCATGTGGCTGTCAAATCCTCCTGCTGCTGTCAGTGCTGCTGCTGAACTCCCATTACTACTGCTATGAAACGATTTCCATAGTGTCTGAGTTTAAGTGACTATTCTTTATAATATTTAATACTACCTTAATACTTAATACTTTTAATTGATAACTAACCTAGATACATTTATTGCTTCAACTATTTCTATTTTGAAATAATCAGTATGTAGTTGATTTAACAAACACATCAAACATAATCAGAGCTGCATTTTTGTGTTCCGGAGAATTTCCTTCTAACATCAAACATCAAAATTTCTCATGTATGAAAATGTATAAAACAGTGTAATTACACTTGAGTCTCAAAGGATATATCAAAATTTGATTTATGTGTTAATTGGACCCAGATGAGGATGATACACTAGGAGAGATGTTAAAACTGCAAAGCTGTTCTTCGCCAATATGTAACTTCAGTGTGATCGCAAATTCTCACATAAACATATAGATAATATAGACAACCCGTTATTGGAGAATTGGACATTATTTGCATACATATTCAAATGTACAAGATTGGTCTTTTGGGGACGCTGTCATAAGCTACTGTTTTGTCTGTTTGTGTCTTTATTTTATGTATTGGCTTCTCCATTTTGATGGAGGGTAGAAAATCATCTTTTGTGTCATGCCAGCTTAACCAAAAGGGCCTACTCTTAAACAAAGGCATTACAAGTGAATGGTAATCTCTCTGAATGCCTGGTTAGATGATACAACATTTTAATAAATGTTAAAGGAGCTTGTTGAAGAAGAGGGCTTTTAATTTACATCTCTGCCCTTTAGAATAGCGCTGAAATTCTTGCTGACTTGTGACAAAGTACAACCAGGGATAATTTATTTTCACTGAAGGAGAAAAGACGGTGAGGGAGTGCAGGCACAGGTAGTCTGGCTGGCAGAGCGTCAAGTTGGTTCAATCAGATGAATCTGTCAAGTCTCTTCTTCCACAAATAAACCATTGACCGTTCTGTTGATGTCATCTGCTCAATCCCACTGTTAAGTGCGTCATAAATTAAATGTATTATTATTATTATTATTGATGAATATAACAAATGTTTGATATATCAGATAACTTTGATCAAACTCCCTCATCACATGCATCATGGCAGATTCACAAGGCTCCTCTCTAGATGTCGGAGGACTGTATAGCGTAAGAATGAACTGTCCAGAGTCCCCAAAATAAGTTAGACATGTAACATGAATGGTGCAAGGAACAGAATGTCTTGTTTACATCACTATTAGAATAAGAGCCTGCAAATACGTAACTTACCATATTAGCTGATAATGTTAATGGTCAGGCAAATATACACTTTGCAGGCGGAGCATAGAACAACCGCGCAGAGTTTATCAATCTGTGCCTGGGTATCATGCTGCATATGTAATAGCAATGCATGAAATGGGGCCATGTCATCGGTTTTGACAAGAAATACATTTGCCTTGTAATTGGTACAGTAGGCGTGTGTATTTTGCCCTTACATGTTTTGCCTCTTCTCCATACAACTGCTGTGGTGCGTGGCTACAGCTTATGTTACTTAGTAATTGGGACTTTAAAAGCCCTTCTTGCCGGCGTTGTGGTGCCAAGGGGCCAGATGGCAGCGATTGTGCTCTGTGGTAAACTTTTGTACTTAATTGCAAATATTTCTGCTTTTCTCAAGAGAAAAGGGTGATGACTGTGTTTACTGCTGACTTTATAATTTTATTTTATTTTAATATCTCCATTGCATTATTTAGAATCACTTCTTATACTGCAAGCTTGCCTCTGTTAAAATAGAAAAGCACTGAGTGAAAATTCTTTCAAGCCACAACACTGTCCTAGATAGACATTGTTGTGATCAGATTCAATGAGATCACTTTATTTAGGACAATTTCATATAGATTCCGCCATTAATTTATGAGTTATTTCAAGTCTCTTAATCTACCAAAGACTTCAGCAAACTCTCTCAGTATCTTTCAAATACTCTGGAACTATGCGACTGTCCTCACTCTCATGCATCTTCCACTTCGGTGTCTATGCTAAGCGCATTGAGAGACGCCAATGTTCAGCGGACTTATTTTATTTTATTTTAAATGTTATCCCAGCTGTCATCTGCACAGGCTCAAATATGATGCTTGGATGAACATTCTCTGGTTTAAATTTGTCTATGACTCTCCCCAGTGTGTCGCCACAATGTGATGTCACTGCTCTAAATGGCTTATAATCCTATTTTATTTTGAATCCTGCGACACGCTTAACATCACCAAATTTTAATCACGTCTAGGATATGCCAAAACCCACTTCTGGGTAAATTTCCATGCAAATGCGTCCTGTAGTTTTTCCTAAATCTTGCTCGCAAACAAACCAAACATCTACGTCCTCCCTCGGCAAAGGTTATAAACATAAGGTGTTACTGCCCTCATCCCCTGGTTGAACGGGGTATTTAATATGCCTCCATGCCTGTTTACAGGGATACATAAATCGTAGCGTTTTTAGAAAGTTACGCTCAGGGAAGACATTTTAAAAGTTAAGGTTTTCAGTCCCCCCAAAAGGTCACGGTGGTGGAAAGTAAAGGTCAAACATGACGGTGCCTATAAATTATTCCTCTTTCTCAGCCCCTCATTTTTATTGTTATACTGTAATTAGACCTATGTTATAATGGTTGGATATAGAATGAAGATGAAATTTAAATCATAAATCCTAATTATTTTTATGACAAGAAATCATCAATCGCAGAAATAATGGAGTCAAGGTCGACTCCACCATTCTATATTGTAATTTGTTATATGTAACGGAATGTGTACCAGACCAGGACATTCAGAGAAATGCATATAATCTTCAGTATTGCTGACCTTATGATCAAAGAAAATCTGTTCTCGATGACGCTCCCGGGATCAGATGTTCACGGAAAGGTGTATTTGTATGTAAAGCTACTCCTACGAGTCATGACAACCTGACATTTCTTATTCCCTACTGCTTTGACATATGTCTATAGCTTTTCATTTCATTGAATTAATTTATTATTGTTCTAGTTGTGGTACATTTGTATGGATTCCCTTCTACATGCTTGGCTTAAAACCCCTTAAGGAGTTCATGGAAACTGTGCTTTTAAAACTTAATTTCAGGCTCATAAATTTCCTTGCTTATGTTAATGTTTATAATCAAAGAGTACTTTAAGGCCAAAGAGTAATTCCCGTTACATAGCTATGGTTATTAGCAAATATTATAATCATCCGGGGATCATAGATGGTTTGTCTTGGACTCAGTGAATAGCGAATACTTTGGAAATATAAGTGGGCCTATTAAGTTAAGTATCACAATCAGCCAATTCATTGGCTGTATTATACACTAATCTGTGGGCTTATAACCTTATCTCCCAGTTTCTGTTTTTTTTTTTATTGTAGTTTTATTGGATTGAAAAAAGGCATCCCATCATGAACATTGGTTGAACATGAGTTTTGTAATGTTACGATTTCCAGCAGTTTGATTCAAGCTCTCACTACATTTGATTTGCAAGTTTTAAATCCGATATTCCAATTTTACTTTCAGCATCAACATTGAGTTTGTAAACATTTAAACTGTGCCTCAGATGCTTATGCCTAAATATTGATTAGGTAATTATAATTTTCATTTAAATGCATTGAGCAAATTACATTTTCAGACAGAGGATTGTTACCTTTTTTACAGGAATATGATGTATATAAAAAAAAAAAAACTATGAAAAAGATGCTGGAATATCTCCAGAGAATAGATAATGACAAATGTTCAATACAGTGATGAAAATATTCACACTTTCATATTGCAATCTATCCACAAGACCTGTTATCACATTTTAAATGCACCGTATTCCCTTAGATGGAATAATGGTATTGTGAGAGATGAATCTTAAGGGAGCACAATAACCTTCTTTTCTCTGCCCTACTGCCTCTGGCTGTATGTGTTGGGTAAAGAGAAATGAGAACTACCCTTGAAGTTGAGAGAAAATTTCAGGTTTTCTTTTGTCATTAATATTTCAATTGATTTGAAGGGGGGTGTTTGCATTGCAGGGAAGGTGACGAAACTTGAAAAGATGCAGCTCTTGAATCCTGGGATATATGTATACTAAAGTATAATAACCTTTCCATAATGCCTTTATAGGTTGGGTGTTTTATGCTTTGAGTGAATTAATCCCTTAAAATCTAATTAATAATGCTAACTAATGTTCCTATGCTGTGTCCACGGTCACATTATAAACATACTCCCAAAACTGAACAATGACACAGGCCATCACAGACACAGGCTGTCGATCCTTTTTTTATTTTTTATTGCTACATTGGGTTTTCATTAAGATACTTGAAAACATCAAGACCCTAAAGAAAACACCAAAGAAAACACCAATCTGGCTATCCCTGATTTTACCCAAACCCCACAAATAATTTCTAAATATTTGTTTCAACTTATCCTTGCCAGTTGGTTTTGGACTGGACCAGTCGGGCTTCAATGGTACTCAAACTCTATTCAGTAATCAGCCCGATAAGAAATACTTTCTTCCGCTGAATGACTTATACGGAACAGCCATAACAATATAATCTCTGAGAAGTGGAATTTCACCCATTTGTCAGTGGGTGGGACATCTTGGACAAAAAGTGAACATTTTGTCCTGAAGCTGATTTGTTGGAAGCAGAAAAATGGTTTGGAGTAAGGATGTGAGAAACATTGACAATTACCAAATTGTCATGGTTAAATGGCTGACTCGGAGCATCTCCAGAGCTGCAGGTCTTGTTGGATGTTACCAGTCTGCAGTGATGAGTACCTACCGCAATGGTTTAATGAAGGATAACTGTGGAACTGACAACCGTTTCATGGGAGCCCAAGGCCTATTAGTTCAACTGGAGAGCGAAGGCAAGCTCATATTGTCCAATGCCACAGACAAGTTGATTTAGCACAAATTGCTGTAAAAAGTTAATTCAAGTTCTGTTTGAAAGGTATCAAACAAAGGTATCAAACAGTGCATCATATAATTGTTTTGGAGGCAAAAAGTGGAACTACACAATTTAGGCAGGAAGTTTTAATGCTCTGGCTAATCATTTTTCATCAAAGTAATATACAGTATCTTGCTAGCTATATTGCTAATAAAGACATCAACTTTTAGGTACTCATTCTCTCTCTCTCATGCTAATGACAGTGTCATAGCAGAGTGCTAACATATTAACATGCAAATTTAGAAAATTACTATATCTATTTATGAAAAAAAATCTAAAATACGAGTTGTGAGGTTATTATACGTAAGCACCTAGGCATTTCCTTCATCGCACTGGGCACACCACCAGTTTAGAAAAATATATACAAGTCCAATATAATGGCTATGCAAGTACTGATGCAGCGTCTCCGAATTTGTGGTGGACTGACCTCCGCTTACTGCAAGTAGGACACAGAACCACGCTTCAAAAAACAAAACATATCCTTTTAATGTTTAATATCTCGTATACAACAATAAGTAAGCAATATATTATTTTAAAATGACATCCACAGGCATTATATTAAATCCAGTGTATACCCCAGTGTTCATTTGCAAATAGGGCTTCAGTTCAATATTGCAGCAGCACTCTTTATTACAGAATTATTGCTGTAATAATAATGGAGGTTCTGGTCTGGCACGGATGTGTTTTTTTGCTATATATTTGGAAATTATTCCTAAAGTCCACGTTTTTGTTATTATTATGAAACTCTAGAATCAAGTAATTTTAAAATGCTGTTCAAAAAATGAAGTTGTTAATTAATATATAGCGTTATTGCTGTGTTCAGTGATGAAGTCTCTTCAGTGTAAGTGAATGTCGACATAGATTTTCGTCATTATTCCACTTACATCACTTCAGAGTGTTGCCCTTATTTTATTTCCATGCATCTTGTCAACTAATCTTCTGCCTTTCTGTATTCTATGTGAGTGGTTTGGATTCACGTTCATCTTCACCGCAGCAACTAATATTTTTATTTTCTTCAATATGGCAAAGTCATTATTTAATATATTTAAGATGTTGGTCCTTTTCTTTTGTTGCTGACCTTCCAAATCCCCTGCTGCCCCATTGTCTGTCTTTTCTGCTCTGAGGCCATTCCTGCATTCCTGAAACAGTATGATCATTAGTCCACTGTAGCTCTAAGCATCTAGCAAAATTTAATCAAAGTTAAATGTCTGCGTAATAACATATTTATGCAAACATTAGCCCAAGAGAAATGGGCTGCAATCAATTTTTCATTAGCAATGCACAGGATGTATTTTTTTTTCATTTTCTCCAGCAACCAAGGTATTGGTCTTCTAAATTCAGAACCTGAAATTAATTAGGTTAAGTTTCAATCAATGCAGTTCTAATTATGACGAGACAGCAAAGTTACACTCATTAATCTTGAAACTCTTCCATTGCCATCCTAAGGATGACGGTTGACTTACAGCTTCACAAACTGTCACCGGTGAAGGGATGATTTAAAGCTTTCCACTGTCTGGACAGGCAACCATCCTTATTATTCTATCCATCCCCTTCAATCAGCCAACTTCCCTCCTCTGCTTCTTAAAAAAGCCTTCAACCCCATCTCTCCTAGTCCTGCTCAATATCTATATAGGTGCAAGTAAAGGTAGATATAGGATTTATTGCATAGGTTGACAGAAGGAATTAAATGGTTTTGAGAGCAAAATGCTGTATAGTGTAGACATGAGAATTTGTTTCTGTCTGAATTAATTTCAGGTCCTACTTTTCCATTGTATTTTTTAAGGCACTGCCAGATTCTCCCCAATTTAAGACTTGTGACCACACATAGCTCTTAAAAAAGATGAATAGTATTTATTTGGTTTTATTTTGTCTTTTATAGTCATCCTCATTTTGGTAAAAGCATCTCAAGCAATGTATTGTGATCGGTAGCCTCATGCATTTCAAATTAAACCGTGGCATTTTTTGAGTCATTGAAATCAACATAGTTTGTGTTCAATTTTATTGAAGCCTTATCTTTATTTTTATTATCTTATTCATCTTAACTTCCTTCGTTTTTCGATTTCGTTTATTTTTTGTTTGGATGGATGTCCATCAGTGTGCAATCAAATTTTTTTTCTGCTTCATAAAGCAAAAACCATTGATTTTAACCAAACTTTAAACACGCATCTCCTATCCCATTTTGGTATTTGGGAATTTTGAAATTTTGTTTTTATTTGCTGAAATAATATGCTATGGTTAGTCACCGCAGCATATCACAAAAACTGTATATATCTTGAAACCTTACATACAAACTGTCTAATAGTGATACGTTGTTTTTCCACACATTTTAAATTAATGAAAATGTATAGCTCTTTTCCAACATTCAACTACTGTATTTGAGAAATATGTATGTATAAATGAATTGAAATTAATATCTAGAAAATAATTGTAGCTAAAAAGTATTCAATATGAATCATACATTGCAAACAGATCAATGTTTCTATAAGTCTTATACTGAAGTAGAGCCTTTTGTTACATTATGTTGGTTGACATTATGTCCTGTTCAGACTTCAATGACATTTATTTAGAAATTCACAGTACTATACGGGAAAAGGCCTTCAAAGGTAAGCAGTTTGCTGCTATGACTGTTCTTAGGGCCAGAAAGATATTTAATCTTTTCCTGACTCTTTTTTAAGTAATTTAAAAAAAACAAAAAGGAATTGTATCAAACAGACTTTCATGTGGGATGCTGTGGCTGTTGTCTTGTTTCTTTCTGGCAGCCACCAACACTCCTTTATAGTTTGGAAAACCCTGTCTCTCCTCGCTGCCTGTCCGACTTACCACCTGACAGGGTAAAGGTACCCCTACATTGCCTATGCTGTGTCTCGGTGTGATTGTGTTCACTGTTGAGGCTGTGTCAGTTTCTCAGTGTTCAGGAGTAGTGTTTTCAAATTCTGCTTGACTCAATCCACCATCATCTCCTTGTTCCAATCCCATCCTCTCTCAATGTGATTATTAAAATAGTACTATGTTGAGTCTCAAGAATTTGTATGTCTTAGACCTATATCATGTGTAGCTTAGAGTTGCCTTTCTTTCTTTACCTTGTGGTAGTGGACATCTCCATGTTCTTGTTCCTTATTTTTTCTTTGTTCTTGATGCATCTTCATGGGTTTTTTTTACCTGCTCTTCACTTCTTTCAGAGCATGCACAATGAATGACAATTATATATCCCCTGACCTTCTTTTATTTTTTATCATCATACACCTCAAATGTCTTCGGCCTAATCTCTACACCCTTGGAAAAAGCTCTTGACCGTTAGCCGGCTAAAGTCTTTGTGTTGTGTAAAGTGCAAAAATGTGAGACTGCAGAAATTTAAACGGAGTGTTTGATTAGTCTGACTTTGTGGGCTTGGAGGTTGTTGTGAAGTACAACTGCCATAAAGTAAAGTTTCTTTCAGAATAAAAGAAAATGGACGTTTTCATCTCACAATTATTTAAAAAGGAATAAAGACTTTTCTTTCATTGAAGGGAAAAGGCTTTTTTCCGCCTCCAAGTGACCTCAGATTATTATGTTTCCCTGCTTTGCATATAAATAGAATTATTGTTTTCAAACACAATGAAGATTTTTTTTATCATTTTTCATTCTATGAGTAGAATAGAAGATAATAAGTTGACACCCCTATTCAGTCTGTAAAATATCACTGTGCAATGATTTCATTTTAAGATTACTTTTTCATATCAGCGTGCACTTTGTGAAAATACAATGGGACCCCTCCATTCTTTGTTTTGTTAACGAAGCACACTTAAGCTGATGGTTTCTCTTACAAGCATTACTTCACACGTCAAAAGTACGAATCTAGAATTTATCAACTCTAATATGGAATTTCCAATTAAAGCTTTATTTTAACCAAGATACAAAGGATTTTATTGTATGTGGCCAGGTAATTTGTACCTTTGGTGGCATCTGTCATCAACTACAGGTAGTCAATCCATTTTTAATGTTTATTCAGAGAATATTTATCTTGCACACTTTTCCTTTCTCAGTTTATTCTTTATGCAATCAAAATATTATATATACATTATCTTTAAGTGATAGACAATTAATGCCCCTTCATTCTAATTGCTAGGTTACATACTGGTTCTTATGTCTCTCTCGGCAGATGAAATTTTATGTTGAATAACAGCTGCTCTGCTTTGCTATTTCCAATATAATTTAAATAGAAAAGCAGATCATATTAGTCTCACACTGAGCAGCCCACTTTTAAGTATTTCATATGTAAGAACTATACAAAATCAGTTTAATGTGAGTCTTGCTAGTGGGGGGAGAAAAATCAATCAGGGGGATATCTTGTACAACGAAGAGGATTGGGTACTTTCCGGGGATATACCTTTCCTGTTCCATCAAGATACGATATTATATTGATTCTTTGGACAACAATTATGATATTTGCCGATATCACAAAGTCTGCCACGATACGGAAGGGAGCCTTTGCATGGGAAACACTCTTAAAAAAGAAAATATTTATATTGTTATAGGTATTTTGACTTTCCATCGATTTCATTGGATCGTTGTTCAACAAACTTATATACCAAAATCGATCAATGAATCGTTACACTTCTAGTGTATAGAGGGTTGTGTAACTTTATCTCTTTCTCAATCTGGATCTAAGAAGGATGGGATTACTATCAGAAATACTATTCGCTAGTCGTTCTGAAATGATTGAATAATATTAGAATATTTCCCAGACTCAGGTTCAAAATCAATATAAGTTTGAAAATCCTCGACTCCTTTCATCTTTGAGATGAGGGACAGTTTTTCTGCACGTTTAACATCAAACTTAATTCTTCTGCTGCTAAAGCCTGTCATTGATTGTTGTGGATGGACTGTCTTCTGCTTGGGCCATTCCTCTCAAATTTTTAATTTTTACTGTGCCTCATTTTCCTTGATTTCTTTGAATGAATTCTACACTGAACTAGTTGACAAGTTCAACACTTTTACACAAAACTCAAACGCTTTACATAGTATAGAACCCATTCATAGACGCAGGCAGCTGTCGCACTCTTTTTACTTTGCCAAAAGCATTTGAAAACAGCCTGTAACAGAAATACCATCATCTGCTGTGGATCACACTGCATTACTTCCAGGCGATGGTAGAAACATTTTTTAAGATTGCACGACTTTAAATATTGGAAAATCTTTGCCCATTCTTAAATTGCAAATGTGTCAAGTATGCTCTAACTGCATACTGCTGTTTGTGTGTATGCAAAAGACTCTGCAAATATATAGTCAGAATTAATGTGTTTGAATGAGATTTATAAATGTTTAAATAACAATATATAAGTGTACTGACATTTTCAAGTATAGAATTGCAAATATACAGTGTAGACAAATCTTTATATAGGCACATAGTCCTGCAAACCTTTACAATCCAAATTTACAGGTCTGCTTTTGCATACATGGATTGAAAAACAGTTTCATAGCTCACTACACACATTTTCAAATTGTTTTTCTGTAGTTATGGCCATTTACTCGTTGATTATGAGTGAGTAAAAGAGCTGTTTTCAGTTGAAGTGAGTTAAGGGAGAAATATCAGATTATCTTTAAAAAGTTATTTTTAGGTTTCATAGTAGCTTGCCATGTGTTGAGAATGCATCTAAAAGCTATGTTTTGATTAAAAAGTGTCTCTTGAAAGCTTTGTGGATATTAATGACTTACAACTATTAACCATAAAAAATGAAAGTTTCATTCTCACTAGAACATAGAATCTCATAAACATCGATGTACTCCTCCCAAAATCTGTTAGTTTGCTACATCTTACTAATAACTGCCTGCTCATAGGCCCGTATGAAAGCACAAATATACTGCTGTGCTAAGCCAGACATTTTTTGTTAAATGATATTTTATCAGAACCAGGATAGGCAAATCTTGATCTGAAAATGAGCAGCTTTAAAGTTTCAGGTTTCACATTCAATTACTATTCTATCATCTCTATATTTGGCATGGAAAATAGTAATTTCTCTATTGTTAATCAATGTGTAGAATGCAGATGTAAGGAGGGACATGGTGTTTTCCCTGCATATCACCTCATACACAAAATCAGAGAAAGTTGATGGACCTCAACACAAAAAACCTACAGCATCACCAGTCACAAGCCATGCTGTTATATTAACTTCATTATCTTAGTTTATTAGACAAATGTGTATGAGCTTTTTCTTAACTGTAAAAACAAAATTCTGTTTAGAAGGGAATAGATTCACCCATTTATTTGACACTCAAATACTCAAACTGTTATCTCAACCCCAGGGCCAGCTGTGTAGAGAGGCAGCAATCTCGCTTTTGAGGTTATAATGGAGCATGCCTTCGGAAAGCAGTGCCATGAACATTGGTTGCTTGGAATATGACCTCTTGACACGATTTTGCCATTTAATGGAAGGTGACAAAGTGCCTCTCAGATTCTGTTTGTCCAGAGAATGTTCTAATATTTTAGACTAATGAGCTTCAAACGCTAAAGTTGGTTTTGTCAACACAAAATGTACCCATATCCCTTGAGTATTCCCTTAAGGGCTTTGAGTGACACTCTCCGTTTTCACTCTTTGTTTGTCTCCATTGCATGAAAATAAGGTGCCTGAATTTTTTTTTTTTTAACATCTTAGCCACAGGTTAAAGACTATGTTACTTTTTGATGTTTTGCAGCCTATTTCAAAATAGTTTAATTTAACCCCCCTAATGCAATGTGCATCATTTATATATGATTAATATGATTAATTCTGCATCCATTAATGTCCTATTTGATTCTGGACACTGAGTATCACTGCATGCAACAATAAGGAAGTTGATTTATTTTTTAAAAAAAACTGGATTCTTGCTACCTCCCTGGGATGCCTTTTTTTTTTTTTTAAAGTAATTTGTTCTTAAAGCCTTATTGATGGCCCCTGATTCCTAAATGTTCATCATAGTCTGAAGATGATCTTGGGTCTACCTAAAGGAGAAAGGCTATGAAATTTAAATGTCTTTTTTTTCCCCTAAAATGGATTGGAAATGGCTGCATTTACCACTCTTGTAGGGATGCTTCATAAGCCTATGGAGTGGTATACAATTTTCATCACCCCCACTCACTCACTCACTCACTCACTCACTCACACTTATGACAGCAGCACATCCACCTCAATGGTCAATGTGGCACTAAAGTAAAGGTCAGGGTGTCAGTGAAATACCAGAATACTTTGTGTCCACAACAGATTTCATGGAACTCCAGCAAATATTTTTTAAGTGTCGATGGCACTAGATGTAGGGTCAAGGACCTACAAATTTTCTCATTTCACAACCCTGTTGTCAATGTCTGGCATAATTTTCGGTTGAATGGACAAGACATTTTATGTCTCCATATTGGGGATATCTTCGGCCAGTATATCTTGAGGCTGTCTTTATGCGTATTTTATTCTTGTATACGTGCATCTTGAGGAATATGTTTGGTCATTTTTTTCACAAACATCCATCTATACTCAAGGATGAACTGATGGTCTCTAAATGAAGACCGTGTGTTCACTACTACAGAGTGTCCCCTGAAGTCATGTATGTTATTTTATCAGTAACTTTTGTTAGAATCAATATAAAAACATATGTTACATTCCTTTTTCATGACACAAGTATTGTTCATAGACCACTTTGACAGTTACTATCCACTGCAGACCGGGAACACAAAACAAGACCTGCAATTCTAGAAATGTTCTGACCCAGTCATCTAGCCATCCTAGTTTGGACCTTGTAAATGGTCCTCAGATCCCTATTCTTGTCCATATTTTGTGCGTCCAACACATAAGCCTTAAGGACAAAATGCTCACTTGCTGCCTAATATATCCCACTCACTAACAAGTGACACTAACGAGATTATCGATTTTAGTCTGACTTTACTTATCAGTGATGCAATATTATGTCTTATTGGTATATTATTTGGCAGGAGATGGTAGAACACATGCAGCATATGTTTTAAAGTATTTATTGGTAATTTCATTCAATCTTAAACATCAGATCTTGATCACCAAGAACAATTTGTGAAGTTTATTTGTGTATTGTCCTTGCCATGTAATTATGGTGTCCAGGGATCTATCATTTGTGAAGTTGTCGGAGTACAAGCTGAAAAGTTTGTGCAGTGAAGGGATTCGAGCTCCTTGCATCAAGAGCTTTGAGGAGAAAGCACACCTAAAGCATCCCAAATAAAAAGCCACCTGACAAGAGCAGTCTTTAGAAAAATTAGACATCCAAAGTAGGAAACCGATGATAGGGCAGCCTGTTATAATTAGAATAAAATAAATATTAGATGTAAAATATTACCTCTCTCAAACTTAACATTCCAGGAGGCAAGAAGAAATAACTTGTTTTCTTGAAAACATGGTACATGTATAACCTTTTTAATGCAAACATAGCAAAAAGAGGCCATGTGATCTGTTCCACTACAGGACATTGCTCGAGAATGTTCTGTAGTCCAGGAATTCAGGGATTGGCACTATAGTCACAACCACCATGACATACCAGCCACATCCTGACAATAAGACTAAATATGGTTTTAATCTAGTCTTTTAGTTTGTCTATCTATACATTATTAGCATAGAATGTGTTTTCACATTTGCATATTGGCGCACAAAGACAAAACTTAGTTTGTTTTGTGAATCCTTGGGTATATCACACTACACAGCCCAGATAGTTGTCTTCTAAAAGAACATTGATAAGATGTCCTATTTATTTCTAATTTAATGAAGAAAGATGTTCAACAGCGCTAATGTTACTTAATTTATCATGAACTCCTTTTTTTTAAGATGTTACCTAATTCACAAACATCAGTCAGTCTAAAGACATACTTCAGAGTAGATGGAACTTTCAAATCTGGAAGTGGCTTTTTGCATGCAGAACCACTGAGTTACCTTAGTTAAGCAGCAGAGTTCAGTACTATGACAAAAGACGCACACGGAAGGTTGGACTATGCCTTTCTTTATTTTCCACAATCTTCCGTCTTTCCAGACATACAAACTTGACATTTTTATGGATTATGTCTAAAGGTTCTGCCACCAACGCCAAACATGTCCTTTGAAAACTTTTTCCTACGTTCCGTAAGAGGAAAACATGTGTTTTGCTTCCCCTTTGAAGTAAAATCTTTTTTTTCTTTTTTTTACCCCCCTCATAGATCCCTCGTGGAGGACGACGACGCACACATGAAAGTTGCTCTGGGGTATGGTGATATGGGTATCTCTGCTCACCTTCAGGCATCAAAGACTGGAAACACTCGATTTTTCACAAGCAACACACACAGCTCAGTTGTCCTTCAGGTAATAGTTGTAACACTATCTCTTCCTAAATACTTAATGTTGAGCCAGCTGTCTGATGTTTTCATTTTTCCTTAAATTTACTCTGGAGATGCTCTGAATAATGTTTTATTGGCCCAAAACACAGACATATTGATAGAAATGCAAAATAAGATTTCAGTATGGTATGGTGCACTCAAGGCCGCACCTCGCCAAATTCCCCGAAGCAGAATTTGGTAATGATGCCCCAACCCTTACCTGCATTGCTATATATATGTGTACGTGCGTGTAATTTCACGTGAAAGTATGATATGTCTAACAGAAACAAATTAGTATATACAACAAATAAATCTTAAATTCACGGAAAAATATATATGTTTTAGTAAAAAAAAAAAAAAATCAACCTCAAATTAAAATGAATAAATAGCAGAATAATAATAAATAATAGCAGCCAGTCCTTCAACATAAGTAACTTATTTCAATTTAAGTTACTTCAAATCAATATTTTATGGTCACAAACAGCAATTAAATAACAGAATCTGAAATAGTACATTTAACATATAAAATATATAAATGTATAATAAAATTATACATATTCCAGCCATTTTTGTTTTGATCACTTGTAATAATTATCTTATTATTACAATGTTATTTTCCTAACACTAATTTATTTACTTTATTTATTATATCATCATTACCAACTGAACATAATACAATGAAATGATAATATCCATAATATTATTTTTAGTCTTTGCGTTAACTTCACTGTCAACAGTTCTCTGAACATGTAATGTGTACTACAACCTCTGGCTGTTATGATTCAAACCTAACAACTGATATTGAAATAAAATAAGACCCAATTATAGGCAAATATAAATTGATATTGGCCATAAATTCCAACTTCTATGACAACCAGCTGGTCAGTTTCCTACTCCTGTTTGTCAGGCACGAATGCGGATTAAAAAAAAAAAAAAAAGAAGTTTTTACTGACATCGATAAATGACAATAAATTATCTGTGGAAAACCCAATTCATTGAATGTCAAGTATAAGCGTTTACGGAAAATGAATGACAGTATGAATGTCCAGAACAGGCTGAGACTCTCCTCCTCTTTCTATCTAGTGCTATGATGGAACCTGAGGTCAACTATGCAAATAATTTGACCTAATAATAATATGGTGATTATTCGCTTCCACTGCTTGGAAGGTAAAGGGGTTGCAGGACCTTGAGAAGTCTCAAGTTTGAAGACATTTTCAGTTATTTTTCCACTGGGAGTTGGCAACTTTCTGCCGCTATCCTGTAAATATACTTATTTTCGGTCCAATATAGGTTTTGAAACTTGATACCCCTATGTTGTTCTTTGGCTATCCTGGTCATTCTTTTAGTGCAAACTTTAATTTGCTGCCGCCTACTTCATCCCATTACCTATTGTTACACATTATAAAGAACAACAAAGCTGTGTTAAGGCTCAGTGGTCCTGCCTTGAAGAAGCTGTGTAAAAGGACCTTCAATCTAAATCAGAGGAATCAAATGACGTCCACTTCACATGTATTTCCCACCTTTTTCTTCCTCGGTCAGGGTTTTGACCAGCTCAGGATAGAGGGTTTACTATGTGATGTCACACTGGTGGCTGGGGACGGCGATGAAGCTTTCCCTGTACATCGTGCAATGATGGCTTCCTCCTCCGACTATTTTAAAGCCATGTTCACGGGTGAGTTTACAGTACATGTCCAGAAAATTGCAGATAAAAAAATTAGAACACAAATATTTTTGATTTGACTTTATATTAAGGTGAATGTATTGAGTAATTCAGCATCCTGTTTGCATTACATTGTATCTATTGGTTAATGAATGGGAATTTAAATGTAATACTTGCCTTGATGACTATGCATTACATACAATGACAGGTGTCGAACTATGTTTTGAGAGTTAATTGAATATAAGTAAAAGATGAAGATTATTCTACAAGAAGAAGTGCTTGTCAAAGTAGGAGTAAGGGGAAACTTGACTTACTCATTACGGATAAGGGACCTTTGTGAGCATAGATGCTGAGCAATGGGATTCTGTCTAAGACCTTCAATCCTTTCTCTGAGCATAAGTCCTCTGACACTGAAAACAATTCATTGACATTTACATAATATGGAATTTGCACCTTCTGGAAAAAATATTATTTTGAGCTTATCTGACCTTATTCTGTTTATCTGAACGTCATTCTTCAGCTTAGTTTAATAAATCCAACGGATTGATGCTCACAGACCCGTCAGTCAAATAAGATTAGGTGTCAGTTAGTTGACCCACATCTAAGCATCTACGTTCTCTTTATCCCCCAATCTTCCTTTTCTTTCTGATGCAGGTGGTATGAAAGAACAGGATTTGATGTGCATCAAGCTTCACGGAGTCAACCGAATAGGCCTAAAGAAAATCATAGACTTTATCTACACGGCCAAGTTATCGCTCAACATGGAGAATCTGCAGGACACGCTCGAGGCAGCAAGCTTCTTACAAATCCTTCCTGTGCTGGACTTCTGCAAGGTTTTTCTCATATCTGGGGTAAGTCAAAACCAAAGCTGCACGTCATTGTCCACTGCACAGCTCCCTCCTTGTTTCCCCCAGTTGTAAATTTGCTACTTAACATTTTAAATTCATAGACTAATAATTCAATATTAGGAGTTGAAAAAGCAGTGGTTGACCCATATTCTTTATTTTTGAAAATGTTTTTGCAAAATGTGACTACTTTTTTAGTTTAAAACCAAGCCACAACACTTTTTTTTTTATTACCTAACATGATTAATATTGGCGGTGAGACTGTCATGAGGCAAAATGAATAGAAACTATCAGTCCATCTACAGTATATAAACATCTTTAATACAGAAAATGACCTTATCACTGAATAATAACTTTGATGTATTTAAACCTGTGTATGGCTATCTTGTATAAGCTATAAACGCTTTAATAACTTATTTATTATTCTCATAGCCCCTACTGGCAAATTCAGGTTGTTTATTTATCATTCAAAACAATAACAAAAATTAGTTATTCATTTAAATGTGATATTACTAAATCATTGATATTTTACAGCCAGAAATTACTTTGTTGAAAAGAGTAATTTAAAAGTCATTTTCAACCTCAGATTTGTTGTTTGTCTTACTTGCAACTTTCCAAGATTTTGATTTTATCTTTCCTTCAGGTTTCCCTTGATAACTGTGTAGAGGTGGGGCGCATCGCCAACACATACAATCTCACAGAGGTGGACAAATATGTCAACAATTTCATCCTGAAGAACTTCCCCTCGCTGCTGAGTACGGGAGAGTTTGTCAAGCTGCCGTTTGAGCGGTTGGCTTTTGTACTGTCAAGTAACAGCTTGAAACACTGCACTGAGTTGGACCTGTTCAAGGCTGCATGCCGCTGGCTACGCTATGAAGATGGTCGTATGGACTATGCCCCAAAGTTAATGAAGAACATCCGCTTTCCACTCATGAACCCACAGGAGCTCATCAATCATGTACAGACAGTGGATTTTATGCGCACGGACAACACCTGTGTCAACCTTCTCCTGGAAGCTAGCAACTACCAAATGATGCCCTACATGCAACCAGTTATGCAGTCAGAAAGGACAGCCATCCGCTCAGACAGCGCCCACCTGGTCACCCTGGGCGGTGTTCTGCGCCAGCAGCTCGTTGTTAGTAAGGAGCTGCGTCTTTTTGATGAGAAGGCTCATGAGTGGAAAGCGCTAGCACCTATGGATGCACCGCGCTATCAACACGGCATAGCAGTTATCGGCAATTTTCTCTACGTTGTGGGTGGCCAAAGTAACTATGACACCAAAGGCAAGACAGCAGTGGACACAGTGTTCCGGTACGACCCACGCTACAACAAGTGGATGCAAGTGGCCTGCCTTAATGAGAAACGTACCTTCTTCCACCTCAGTGCTCTAAAAGGACACCTCTATGCTGTTGGTGGAAGGAATGCTGCTGGGGAGCTCGGTGAGTTTAATTTTCCTGATTGTTTTGCTGTTTTTTTTTACTTTCCTTTTTAAGCAACAACAGACACCTTTTAATTAATAGAGCATGAGAGTATAATCGTTAGTATCAAGGAAGAGAAAAAAATGTGCAGTTAAATAAGGCTGCAAGCCTGCTGACACTAGTAATCAAGAATTGTACAAACACATAATTTACTGTTCCAATATGTGTTATTTCTGCTAAGATTAATGTGTACCATTTCTAGACATTAAGGGTTTGTATTCATCTTTATGTACCCTATCATTTTCAGTCAGTAATATGATGCTCTTTCTCAGTTTGAACTGATGTTTTGAGATTTTGTTTCGTCTGGACTCAAAATCAACCCTACTGGAAGAAGCACCAGCTAGATTTTTATCTTTTCGTTCCAGTTTGTTTGTCGATGCTAAGTAAGCTATCTGGAATCTCTACAGCCCAAACTGTAGACCACAGAAGGGTGCCACCCAATACTTACATGGAGCTTTGTAAATGCTGCAGACAGAAAAAGGCCACTGTGTGAGTGGTTGTAATTAGACCAAAGAATACAGTACTGGTTAACTCTCAATCTAAGCCACTTTCTTTACGTTCCACTGCTCTTTGACTGCATGTGGTTTAGCCTTGATGTGCCCAGCCCCTGTATTATATTTGTTTTCTTTGCCTAGCTACAACTGTGTTCTTATTGTCAGATCTAGAAGTCCCAGATTATGACAGAGAAGCTTTATAAAACACAACATGTATATTTAGAGGAAGTAGCTTTCAGCCCTCCTCCTGTGGTGCACTCTGCGTTGTTTTTTTGGTTTTGTGTTGATCTCCATTCCCCAGTCAATTTAAAAAGGGCAAATAAATATATTAAAATTTATATCATTTCAGGCTGTTATTTTTCCATAATTAGTTTATCCAAAAACTCTAACATCACTATCTTTCCACATTCACTGATGGCCAGACTCTATCTTTCAAGCAAATTAATTCTGCTTTGTTTGTTTTTTAATATAACATTTGATTTGACAATTTATTAAGTAGTGAAATGGTTGTGATCAGATAACCATGCAGTGGCTACTGGACCTTTTACCAGTTAGACAGGTGTTCTAATGTAAAGAGAGACATTGCCTTGACAGTGGTTTATGCGTTTTATCATTTAATAAATTCAAAAAGAAAAACAATGCATTCAATTAAGTCCAACTCTGCTCTTTTTAACTGTTTTGAATTTGCTCAGTTTATGCATGTTCTTCTCATATATCTGAATTACTTCTACATGTGGGTAGCCAACACAGCCTGAATCTGCTACACTGATATTTAAATCAATAAGGGTAAATCAATCAACAATTCAGTTAAAAAATGTTTTTATGTAACCGTACAGTACTTCAATACAATTATTTTTATCTTTTATTTATATAGTCCAGAAAAATTGAAAATACTTAATGACATGGAATAACACTTCAGTTAAAACTGAAATATGTAAAACTGTAAATAAGGTGTAAAAAATAAACCTTCTGTGTTCTTGTCCCTCTGGTTGTGCTTTTCAATGCATCCAATCTCTCTGTGCGAGAGACATGTGCGAAGTGAGAAGTCCTGATGCCAGATCGCTTTACCTTGTGAGTTAGCAGGATTTGAACAGCAAATGCAAGATTAAAAAATAAAAGGTTTTCTCTGATTTGATGAATAGCCTGCCATAAATACAGAACCAAGACAGCAAGGGTTGGCTCTCATTGTGGAAAGGATATAGCACATTTCTAGCATCATATTGCCCAACTCTATTCCAACTACATAGCTGCAAGGTTTTGTTCACTTGGCATCAATTTATTGGAGGTTGTTGTCGAGCATGCAGCGTGATGTATTCACTCATTTTCCCCACTGAGATTTCTGAGTTGGCACATGGACAACTCTCAATTCTTTTGTGGTCCTGAACTTCCTGCTATATTTTTTAACTAGTGGATGTTGTCTTAGTTATTGATTCAGCTGAAGCCTTTAAAAAGTGTTTAGATTTATTTTTGGTCTTATTGTTTTTGAACACTGTTAATCAGGTCACAAAGTTCTTTTTTTTTCTCTGCATGTTGTGAAAACAAGATAATGTGCAATATGCTCACCCCTGTTTGTGACAGGCTAAAATAGTTTTTCTATCCTGTTATACATGGATGTGATGTCCCACGACTAGGAAGATTACTAATCTATGACCCATATTGCTCTAATGAAATGTACAATTGTTTGATGATGTTTATTTAAATGCCCAAGAGTGAATATCGCACACAACTTTAACAAAAAGCCATTTGAGCTTTGCAACTTGTTCAGGGATGATTTGGCCACCCCGTGTCCCTAGTCAGTTTTCTCACTGATTTTAGTTACATTTCATTACGGGCTTTGTTTGTGTGTTTTGTAAGATATGGACAAAATTTTAGTTTAAAATATTTAAAGAATGATTTCCAAAACATTTGATCAAAGACATTTAAGTATTGGGATGCAGCGACGCGTTATCATGCTAACCAGCTAGCCCAGCCTGTAGACACAATCCAGTCAACTATCGGGCCGTTAGCATCAAGGCTAACTAGTTACAGTCAAAGTTAACTCGACATGGAACTAGCCAAACAAATTGGCGAGACTTTCTTGTCAGTGAACAAACTGATGCGTCTCTTTAAGATAAGGGATCTTAATATTCTCTTTGCAGTCTGTATATTCAGTGAGGGTGGTCTTTAGAGGATGTGTACTCTGTATTAAAATCAGTGTTTTAGCTCCCACACTGAAACCCTCCAAAGTCCCATTTACTGATGTTTGTCCTCCTTAGTTATGTCTTGACCTACTTAATAATAATATGTTGTGTTTTGTCTTGTTCTTTCCTCAAGCTACCGTGGAGTGCTACAACCCTAGGACAAATGAATGGACATACGTTGCCAAAATGAATGAGCCACATTACGGCCATGCTGGGACGGTGTATGGTGGTTATATGTATATTTCAGGTAAGTGGCTCATGGGAATTTGCTCTATGTGCAGTGACTTTAAAAATTGATTTCATGTTGTGCAGTCATAATTAAAATTTTCAGAGATTTTTTTTTTTTCTTGACAAACATTTAGTGCCCCAATAGGTAACATTAGTAACAATAATAACATTCAACCCCATAAAGTATCCTGCGCTGACCTCATCTAATATGTTGTCCTCCAAACATCCTGTGTGTCCGTGAGTCATCAAGAGAGGGCCCCGTGGGTTTTCAACAGAACCACAAACCAGATTTATTTTTCAGGATTTATCTGTTTGATTTACACATGCGTTAGTGCTGGAGGATGATTTAGCTCACAATAGCAAATTTAGTACGATAAAAATGATTTCACTTTGAAATTTATTATTATATAAATATATATAAGTGGAACATCTTGTACATTTTTTGGTTTTGAGAGTTTTCATAGCATACTGAAATTCTCTAAACTTGCTTCAGTTTCTTTGACAAATTATTTTTCAGTCACTTGATTCATCTATGCTGAGCAGGTGAAGTGAGTCAGTGTTCAGTGCTTATTGTTGGGGCTAGATGCTATGACTGGACCTCAGGGCAGTTACTACTTGGCACTAGAGGTGTCACCGTAATACTTGTTCACTTCATAGGCTTGAAAACAAATCCTAGGTTATGGAGATGACTCCCAGTTTTTTGGTGTGACTAATCCGGAGCAGTGCTACAAAGGAATGGGATGGGAAGAAGTGAAAGAGGGAGCGAAGTAGAGGACTAAAGCCTGTGTAGCAGGTGTAACGCTCAAGAGCCGCTGTTAATCCATCCTGGCTGTGGGTAGAGTCATCATTGTACAACACATTATGAGTTTTGAGCTTTTTCTTTCCTGCAGTTCATCATCTTAACCCTGACTTTATCAAAAACAAGTCATTTCGAAGTGAATTTCAGAGTCGGAGTAAGGCTTTATCGCTGCAGCCTTTAAGAATTTACATATATTAGCATGAACAAGATTAACATATTTTTTCTAGTCTAATACTGTACTTACCAACAGAGAGATTTTGGTTTATTAAAGTATAGAAAACTTCTTAAGCAGAAGCAGTAGCATTAAGATTATTTAAAAGCAAAGTGCTGACCCCCATGCATGTTATATTATTAGATGAACTCCCCCATTTTAATTAGATAGCCAGTAAATCTAATTTTGTAATCCACAGATTCTATTATTCCTCAGAAACCTTTGTCCATATAATGTAGTGCTATTTATAAAAAAAAAAGAAAAACATTCACTTATCGCTTTCTTAAAGATTTTCAAGTTTGTGTGTGCATGTGTAAAAGTAGCAGTGCGTGAACAACCTTTTTTTCCCCATATAAATTAACTCTGGCTTGCTGGAAACTAAGAACTTATTTCAGACACGCTTCATATCAATATTTATAAACAAAAAGCAAAACATGTACTACATGCCAGTTACATGCCAGTAACTGGGACATTTGTGAGAACACACAGATTTTGTGATTAACTAAGCATAGTCTTACCGGGGAACGAAGATAAACGAGGCACTATCACTTTTTAAAATAAATAAACTTAGCTGATAAATAACACACAAGTCAGGGACGGAGCGAATCTGCCAGTAGTTGGCTATTATTCAATTCCCCCAGGCTGTATTTGGTACATGGTATTTATTGCTTTTCTTTTTGATATTCTAATCATGCTGTTTGTGATGGTTTCATGTTTGGCACCATGTTTCAGCGATGCAGACATTAGCCAGCCGGTCTGCTGATAGATTTTAATAAAATGATGACACCATGTCATGCTTTGTACCAGTTCTGTGGATTTTCTGGATTCTAACAGGAGAAGGTCATTTGCAAAACGGCCCATGTGAAAACTGTCTCTATTGTTCCAATGTGAGTGTTGTGCTTTTGGTTCTGGAAAATAAGCAAAATCCTCTCTAAGAATTTAGTTCCACAGACCCCTGGTTGCAGCAGCCACTCTCCGGGATTCCAGTCTTGCTGTGCAAGGTGACCCATGCTAAAGTGCAGTTCTGTGTCTGTCTGTCACAACCAATCAGGTCACTTTCTGCGGCTCTGCTGCTGCGCTGTCTGAAAGTATTCTGTCAGCTGGATGAATCCGACAAATGCTCTCAGCCCACAGACCATCACAGCCCAAGTGGTGTGGCAAAGTTCAGACATGAGTGCTTAGCCACTGCAGCGCCACAGTGTCGTGCTTCGCCATCTTACTTCAGAGCTCTAAGTCTTATATCTTGGACCAGTGTTTAGTTTGTTACTCCGTTGCATACAGCAAGGACACTATAACATTGTACAATTCATGACTTGAGCTGTCAAGTTCAGAGACTAGAGTAGTCATTTTTTTACAATGCTTAGTCTTCATTATGAGAATTTTTACACTGATTGTGATATTTTTAATTTCCAGAAATTCCATTTTCTTGGGTTTTTTTGGGAAATTTTACAGTGAAAATCAACTTGTCGGTGCTCTCAGGTGGACATGCAATTAATTTTGACAAGAGTTTCTGAATTGTATCAAACACATCAAGGCATTTCTATCATCAGGTGTCGATACTAAGCAGCCACAATATGCATCGATACTGATGTATATTTGCAAGAAACTAATATCAGCTGATATATGTGCTTGACTGGTTTACAACTAGTTCTAGCAATAATACTTTAAAAATGCAAGTCATTTGTGTGGGAAGTTTTTTCATTGTGGTATCATGTATCATATATATTTTTCCATTTAAAACCTGTGTGAATAGCTCTAGTCAGAGCTTTGTTGCAGAAGATACCAGTACAGTTTATTCATTTCATCAGTTTGTGGCACTTAACCACAGAACGACAGAATGAAAATGACAATCGGTTGTTTTCAGCATTTAAGAAGAAATCAATGATCTTGACTTTTTTTTTTTTTTTTTTTCCCTGAATTTTTTTCCAGGCCATATCATATATAAATTTCATGATTGGAGGCTTAAAGTTGTAAATAATTCTCAGATAACTTTATTAGTGTCGGTTTCGGTGTTTCAAAGGCTGACCTGGTTTGGAAAAGTTGTTCATCAGGCATGTTTTGTTTTTTTACATTCTTGAAAGTTGAATGTTAAGTTGAAATGCCTGCATAGCAATGGATCCTCCGGAAGATCTGCAAGCACTCACCCTAACTAAATAGTGGAGTGACGAATAAGTTAAAAGTACTGTTAATGGCATGTAGATAATAAAAATGATTCTAATGTATCATAAAACTCAATTAGACCCCCTCTATAGAGGACTGACTATAGAATGACTGATTTACATTCCCTGATATTCCTGCAGGGACGGACTCACTATCAGCCCATTTGAAATATCACAGGGCTGTAGGTTGAACTTGACCGTAGCACCTCTAAAGTAGGTTGCTTGTATCTGTGGACCGAAACAGGTTACTGAACTTTTAACTTGAGCTACAATCTTTGTAGTGTTAATAGAGTGGTGTGCACATTCACTACTGACTTGTGTCCCAATGTCTGTTCCGTCACATTAAAAACGCCTATTGTTCACATCGTAGTTTATTGTGGGTCCCTGAAGGTTTGGACCAAACAACTGCAGGTCGTTAGTAATTGATGTTTCTACTGGAGCTCAAGTCTGGACCTTTCTTAACAATCCGGGCTATTTGTGGAATATGCTGAGCCCCGTTTTCCCACTTCACCTCTGTCTCTGTTTTGCTTCGTCTGTTTTGGACATTTCCATGACTAAACAGGGATTTGTTCTTTGTGGCAAATGTAGCTGACACTACAAACAATATCCCAGTTTCCCATGCTGTCTACGTATAGACAACAGCTTTAAGCATGTCTCAGTTTGGAAAAACCATGTCTGCTCTCACTGATGGCATTGATGAGGCATCAGGATACTGGGATTCTGATCCGACATCATGCCATCATAACCAAGGCCAAAGCCCTTGAACTGGATCAGAATCACAGAGGAATTGTTCAGACTTTACATCAACCCCACCACTTTTCCCTGATCCCGAATTTGATCGCGCTTCTCCTGTAAACTCCTTGAATAAAGTAAATGGGTCAGACTATCCTTGACTTTGAGCGGTAAAGGAGGTGCAGCATCCCATATCCAAGCCATGGCAGCTGATTAGATGGCTGAGGTCACAATAAACCAAGTGCATGACCACTGGGCAAGAGGGAAAAAAGGGATTCCGCCTCTATTCGGGATGGTCTACAAATCTTCAATACATTTGCTCGTAGTCACTCTGCCTGGGGGGAGGGGTGGGTTGGCTTTCATCCAAATACACGCTGGGTTTCTGTGTCTCTTTATTTTAAGCCTTCCCTGAAGACATGTCCTGTTTTGTTTTTTCTCTCCACTTTCCCTCCATTTTTTGTCTCGGAATTTGTCTGTGCATATGTGCATGAACGTTTAGTAATGCTGTTCCTCTTTACACTGATGGCTCATAGGCAACATGATATTTAGAAGAAACAAATAGTTGAGATCTTAGAAATAAATGAAGGACAGTTTAGAAATGAAGTACTGATTCTTTCCTGATTCAAATCTTTCGTTATGCTACTAATGCAAGTGTGGCCATTTCTATGGTTTTAGCCAGCCCTGACCTAGATAAATCAAAATGTAGGTTGACATTGGGGAGTTAATCACAGATTGGTCTGATTGACAAGTCCACAAAGCCCTCCCCCAACTGATTAATGACGATGCTAATTTGTGATTTTTCACTTCTTCCTGCAGGGGGAATCACTCACGACACTTTTCAGAAGGAGCTGATGTGCTTTGACCCAGACGCAGATAAATGGACTCAGAAAGCCCCCATGACTACAGTGCGTGGACTCCACTGCATGTGCACAGTGGGCGACCGTCTCTACGTGATTGGTGGGAATCACTTCCGAGGCACCAGCGACTACGACGACGTGTTGAGCTGTGAATACTACTCCCCCGCTCTTGACCTATGGACACCAATTGCCGCCATGTTGCGAGGCCAGAGTGATGTGGGCGTGGCCGTCTTTGAGAATAAGATCTATGTGGTGGGTGGCTACTCATGGAACAATCGCTGCATGGTGGAAATAGTACAGAAGTACGACCCTGAGAAAGACGAATGGCACAAAGTGTTTGATTTACCTGAGTCGCTGGGTGGGATCCGAGCCTGCACACTCACAGTTTTCCCCCCAGAAGATATCTCGGGCTCGCCCTCCAGAGAGTCACCCCTCTCGGCACCTTGATGTGCAAAGGGGGGAGCCTTGTCTTGGTCCTACCCCCCGTCGACACCTTGCCCATCCATCTCCCTCAACAAACACACCTTATAGACATTGTTTGCACTTCCTCTTTGGACAACAAATGTACTGCTTCCCTAATTAACCCCCAAGTCCACCTCCCCTAAGGATGTGCAGAAATCCCTCCCTGAGTGATACAACCGACGTACCGATATGGTTTGGCAAACTAATTACTGTTAATATTGCATACTCGGTATATTTTGGCAGGAAATACTTTGACTTGAAAAGTTACTTTTCAGATCAACTTTTCTACCTGATGTCTACAGAGTTTTATTACATCTGGTTTTGTTCAGCATTCTACCATGAAATGTTGACTCGCCACACTGACTCTCTGTTCTAGTCTATGCCAGGTTAGATGCAGGTGACCCCAGAGGGCACACGCGTAAGGATGGATGAGCTCCGAAACACAGCTGGTTTTTATCTCAGGGGTTGGCCCTGGCCCCATCAATGTCACTCTCTAACAGTTTCAGTTCTTTCCTGCTATTGCAATGAAACTGTTAACAAAATGGTGTTTTTCTAAATTTAATAAACATGATTTTGAAAGTAGCGTAAATGTTGTCATTACTGACTAAAGCAGATTCAGAACTTTGAATCAGAGGCTGAACAGAACTTCAACATACACATCCATTCGTGTTTTAATGAGTTAATGCTTTACAAAGAATATTTTTCATGTTTATATATATTTGGTAATTGGACTCAATCCCTCTGACGTGACTGGCGTGAGTTTGCCATATGTAGTTTGGCCTCCTTATTGGTGGAAGTCTCAATCGTTCTTGCTCCTGTCAACCCCGTCAAATCATGAAACTCTCCTTCGTGTGATGTAAACCATACGCTGCTGAACGGTGTCAACTGGAAAGTGCTTCTTCCACTACAGTCGCCAAATTCTCCTGGCATTGAAACAGATGGTAATATCGCCTGTGATCTGCCCACCTGCCCCTGTACGATGAAAGTTTTAATAGCAGCATATGGTGTCCGAGACGTGTGCTTCATGCTGTTAACCAGGAACAAAAGGTTTGTATAACCATCAGGTGATTTTGGTCCGGAGCTTTAAATTCTCCTTATGTTCTCATTATATTCCACTAATGAGAAGCTGCAGAGGTGCCTCTGACCTCCATTATAATGGATTATTTTAATTTATGACCAGGATGTTTTGTATTGGTTCCTTTCATTGATTTACCTTAAAGCCTTTGAAACTTCTATGTCTAGTATTCTTTTATTTTGTCAAACCCAACTGTAACTTTGCATAGGATCTAAGCAGGTGAATTAGACAAAATGCAATGATAGATTTTATGCAATATTAGTGTGCATTTGTTTTATTTCACAGGCTTCATTGTGAAAATGTTACCTGCTGATTATTACATTTAGCTCAAAGTATCACATTGTTTTAGTAGAATTAAATACTCAAAACTACAAATTAACTTGAACGGCTTCAGATTCACCCTTTTTGCATCAATACGATTAATGAAGTTGGGCTTGAATTCAGTCGCTCCAATAACTAAAGAGACTTGCATTGAATAATGTCCCAACAGCTAGTCTTATTGTAGTGCTATGCTGTTCAGACATATTTAAAAAAATTAATCGATTTAATTTTTGTGGTGGGGATGGATGGCTTTAAGATAATATATCATGTTATAGCGACATAAATAACCTCCAATAAATCTTTTTACATTGGATAACACTTGAACTTCAGATATAAAATAACTCAAAAGATTAATTGTCAAAACAATCTACCAATGCAGAATATGATTTTCCAGATATAAATCCTTGTCGTGACATTGATTACTGATGATGCTGCTCGAGCCAAAGTCAAAATTTTAATTTGGGTATGGATGCGACTGGAGCCTTGGATTTTTAATAAAGGTTTCCTCAACGGTTTAAAGATGTGGAGTGAGTGATAACATCCATGATCATTCTGCTTCTGCTTCCTTCATCTCGGCACTTTCCTCCCCACTGGAGGCACTTCCACTTGATTCTGTGTGTGTGTGTGTGTGTGTGTGCGCGCGCGCGCATTGCGGTCTGACTCTTGGAACATGAAGGCTGAACACGTTTGTAGCCTGATGTGCCTTCAGACAGCTCCACCTCTCATCCCAATCTGAAAATGACCTAGATTCTGTTGGTTGTGTTTACGGACACGCCACACTGACATTGTCAGTCAGAGCGCTTCGCTCACAGCCGCGAGGAGGAGAAAGATGCTCTAGTAAAAAAACCTGGATCACCAATCCACCTCCTATCGTGATGCTGCGCCGAAGATCCCTGCAGTCCTTTGACTGCATGCATGATGGCGTTAATGGTTATTGATCCCTTCGCCTGGCATGTGGCCAACATAGGCTGTGAATCCAGTTTGACGTATTTATTTTTGCACTGAAAAAGCTGCCTTCAGTTATTGGGACTTTTTTTCCCCTGCTTCTCAAAGATGGTTTACGTCTCTCTTGTCGTGAATATTAAGTTAAGGTCAAGTCCTTGCTCTTCTGTGAAGCTCTCTGTCCCCTGTGGCTGTGTTCTGAATAAACTGTCCCTGATTCATCTCCTGTTCCGGTGCTTGTTCCTGCCCAGGCTGCCTTTTTCTTCACCCTCAACATCTGGCCGTGCATCAGTCCAAGTTTTCAGGTTATGCCTCACGTGTTTCATAAGTAAAACGTAAGCTGCATCTGTATATCCTTGCTCTCAAAATGTACATTTTGGACATAAAACGATTAGTAAAGCCAACAAATTACAGTCAAACCTAACTACCTCTCTGTATCTTCATCAGTTTCTGGACATTTCTGTGTTGCGCTTTAAATGTGGATTGGAGAGTGCCAGCCTGTCTGTTCAATTTCAATCCAGTGCATGCCAAGTTATGCTCCAGTAGCCCCCCGGACAAAGAAAAGGAAAAAGCAGATAAAGTATAGAAATGGGCAAGGGGTGCAGAGGGTAGATGAGGAGAACAGGGAATTGGAACCATGAAGCTGCTGTTGGAGAACTACTTAACCTCACAGGGTTTAATACAGCTCTGGCTTCAGGTCCCTCCAGGTTTCTTATACACTTGCAGATTTACGTATTTCACAAACTCAATCAAAATAAATCAGCAGTCACGTGCAAACATACACCGCACAAGTGCAAGAATATTCTTAACTCATATTTGATCTGTTTGTGCAGTGAGATGGTATAACCTCACATAAACTTATAGGAGTGGGAAAATGCAAAAAGAAAATAAGCTTGAGTTGATGAGTTGTTTCTTCGCCTGATGACTCACCTCTTGCCCTGTGGTAGCTGGGATAGGCTCCAACCCACCAGAACCCTTGTGATAGATGAGTGATATTAGATACTGGACTGTTGGAGAATAAATGTGTAACATGGATATATGTTGTGGCAGCATGATGAATTCAATATTTATTTTTGAAAAGCAAAAATAAATGGTTAAACACCTTTGTTGTGAAATTAGAGGATGTTTTTTTTTTTAATCTAATGACTGACAATCACAACTCTCATAATAGATCTTTCAGTCAGTGCTGTGGCAGGTGTCATGATCTCCACCGTCTTAATTATTCTGAAATGTTCTCCACCTGCTATGACCCCTTTATGAGTCATTCATTATTAAACTAATGAACTGTACGTGGGTAAATCTCCAGAGAAATCCTTCATTGTTTTTCTTTTTAGGCCGTTTACTAAATTGATTGTGCAAAGTAAGAGGCATGAACAGGAAATCATTCTCACATTCATTTTCTTATTTATTTTCTCTTTTTTATGGAGGAATAAAAGGTTTCTTCCTTTTCACTGAAATATGTTAAATCAACCTTGGTTTTGCAAAGGAAGCTTTGGTATATGCAAAATACATCTTTCATCTTTCCTTTTCGACCTGACCATTTCACGCATTCGGATCCATCCTCTGGACACTGGTGTTCTGACGAGGATTCGGTTCTGTTCTCGTATGTGAAGGGAAACGTCATAACTCCTGGTCTGAGAGCTGAGCTGAATGATGAAAGAGCAGGTGTGTGTGTTTGTTTATTTATTTGTGACATTGCTGATACCAAAGTGATTGATAATTCTCCTCTTAAACTGAGCTCAGTTTCAACCTCTAAGGCTATGTCCTGTATAATTCCCGGTTGCCATGGTTACCATTGGTCTTGATAACAGCGAAAAAAACGTAAAGATTTTCCTCCTCCTCTCGGCTGTGAAAAAAAAGAGGCTCCGCTTTCCAGGGGAGCTGTGATGAAAGTGCTGACCTGCCTGTCGAGCAGTGAAGAAGATGACGCGTTGAAGAAGCAGTGATTGAAAGCACACATTTAGCTGCAACTTCAAACACTGACACCCTGATTCTGGTTTGCCATGTAGAAATGTGGCTGAGCCGATTACTACTGTCAACTCGTTTTCATCCATGTTAGAACAGCTTATTTCCATTTCCACTACATTATCTCGGATTGCATGCCAGAGGTGGCTTTGATTGCTGCACAGCTCGTTGCAAGAGTGACCTCTAGTGGTTCCCACGAACAAGATGAAAATGCATGTGACATACACTCAACCATTTAGTTCCCTGGTTGACACTCTTTCATTTACATTTGTGTACATTGCACTTTGTGTACATTGCACTATCTGTAAAAAACTTAGAGGACTAAAGAAGAGGAGGAGAAGGTCAGTCTAGATCCATTAATGGGCACTGATGGATACTTGACCCACTTGGAACATTGTCTGTCCTGTGAATGCTGATACTAGCGGGCAGAGCAAGCAGCCTTTTGTGCCTCTGCTGGTGGATTACTAATAATGAAAAAAAAAGACCATGCTAATTATTCCAGGAATAAAGCATGACCGTGAGCGATTGTTTGAAATAAGAACCGGTAAAATATGACAACCTACAATAAATGTCTTCCAGTAATGCCTCTTAGAGCCTTGGCTGCAAGCTGTTACTGTTGAAAGACATTCTGTGAGAGGAACGTTTTCTCTCCTCCTAATGGAACATAGTAGCAAACATACATACACAATGCTGCAAACATGCAGAGATACAAATAATTATTTAAATCACAAAATATTTTACAATAAACATATCAAAAGTAATCATCCTTTCCAGAACTGCTGTTGTTGCGTGATGTGGATGTATAAGCATGTATTTGTAATAGAATAAGAATGTATACTTTATCATTTAGTCCTACCATAGCAAGTTATATACAACATAGTGAAATTATTTGTATGCATTTGAGCCATCCCTGAGGAGCAGTGGTCGGCGCCTGTAAAGCAACCGGGGAAAACATGGGCTATGGATTATGGATATTTATGGATACGTAAGTGGGTATATGTCTGCCCCTTTAAAGGCCTAGAGAAGTGCTATGTAAATAGAATGTATGATTGGTATCTAAATTGTTCGCAAGTGTCCGTCAGCAGGGACCGGATAAGAGCTGTATGAATCAGAACATTATCACTCCCATGTGCCTGTGTCCATGTATGTCAAAATGACTTTAAATTGGTCTACTGAGACCAGGGGGTTATTCCAGAAATTGGGGGTGTTTGTTAACCCCGAGATGAGGGAAACTCTGGGTTTCCATTACTTTTCCAAAGTAAGAAAAGTTCCTTACTTCTTCAACAAACCCTGAGTTTCTCCTCCACTTCTGGAACCGAAAACTCTTTTTCTTTTTCCCATGTAAGAGCTCTGTTTTTAGGTGAGTGATGATTAATAGTTAATTAGAGCAGCTTTTAGTAATTAATGATAATCTCAAGTAGTTCTGCTGGTCCACCTGCATCATTCACAGGAAGTGACATCACAAATCTCATAATTCATTTCTCAAATTTTTTTGCTGGCTAACAAACTAAAATGGTGGAGCTTTATTAGAGATGCTGTTGTTTTCCCTCTCAGCCCTGTGGCGCCGGCAGTCCTCCTCCCTCAAAACTGAATGTGACCGGCAGAGGGCAATAAGGTCACGCAACGCCTCCACCCCGGAGGGCTGTTAACCTCAGAAGAACCTCAGAGGGAAGAAAAACGGGAAAGTGTGCTTTTATGTTAATTATATAGTTTCCATACACATACTACATCAATTCATGGGTATATATTTTCTATAGATATATATCTATAGATAGATATATATCTATATATCTATAGATATATAGATATATATAAATAGTAAGTGGGTGAAATTTTTATTTATCTGTTTCGTTAAACAACTCTTTAAGATCGTTTCAAATGTCATCTTTCCGACTTCATTGTTTGCCTGAATTTTCATTAAACATAAAGTGGGTTGCCAGAACACATAAAACCAGTGCATCAGAACGAAACGGACTACCCAAAAACTAATTCTTTCACAATCCACCGCCATAGTCATTGTTAATCACGGTCACATTTCTGCAGGGAACAGGTTGAGGCTGATACAAAGTCGGGTTTTTTGTGTGAATGGATAAGCCTAAATTCAGCTGATTCACCGTTTTGTGTGTGACCTCCCCATCAGACATACTGAGTCACCTGCTCGGTAAATGAAATAGCAGTGATTCAACACGACTTGTTCTGAACGAGAAGAGTCCAGTGCACATCCTCTCTGCTGACCTTGTTGCATAAAGGCCACAGTGACAAAAACCAGACGCCAATAATGAAGGCATATTATAATGAGCCTTCATAAGTCTTGCTCTTTGCTTAAAAAGACACCAAACAGTTCATAAGTGCAGGGAAATCACTGATAAGTGTCTCCTGCGCACATTCTGCTCCTCACATCTCTGCATCTTCCTGATTTTCTGGCATCAAGAGCATTTCTCAGACACACCATGACAGCCTGGGAGTTGTTGTAGGAAGTTCCACATTTGTGCAGCTATGACCCCTGGAGATAAGTCCAAATGAGCCAATAAAAATCAGCACTGGCAAAAGCATTATCAAGTCATACTGTAGCCTGGCTCTCTGATTTTCCTCAGTATGTCCATAAAATGTGTTATATTACTTAATGTACTTTTTGTTTTATATAACATTTAATCAATTTCATCCAAAGTTTACATTAGGAAATTTAAGTAATATATTAATCTTGTTTTCCCGTACCACCTAAAATTTCCACCATGTGGTTTGACCAACACCGGTGTATGATAAGCAGCTCCGTATTGATGGTGAAGAGCTAACGCCATTTAGATTATGGCATTATCTGTATGTTTAAACCTGTAGCTTTGGGTTACATCAGTGGTTCTCCAACGTTTTTTCAACACTGTAACCCTTTTGAAATCTCCTTGCAGCCAAGTTCAGAATTATAAAAATAAAACTTATAGTCAGTGAAAAGGAGTTAGAATTCTTATTTTAAAATCAGAATTAAAAAAAAAAAGCCCTGATTTTCATCAGTAGACCTATGTTAAAACAAACTTAATGGAATTTTAAATTTTAAGAATATGTTCTAAAAATAAAGCTGTAAATTAAGTCAGAGTTTTTGTGACTTTATTCTCGGAATTCTGAATTAAATTACAAGTCTGAAAAAAATGAATAAATCCATGTAGCCTTTATCCTCTTCCCTGAATTTGAAAAGAAAATTTGGTTTATTGGACTTATTGCTGAAATTTTAAATTAAATTATATTACAATTATTATAGGAATCATGCATAACTGATATTTTCCCAAATAACCTCATGTGTAACCTGTAGTACCCCAAAGTTTCCCTCTAATACCTGTACGTGTGCTCCAATTTGAAAAACACTGGGTTACATGACAATGAAATCTTGATTTTGGTGTTTTGAAGAGAGTTCAAAAACACAAATTGAAACAAATCTGCAAATGACCACTAGATTTAAATCCCTTTTCTCCAATTTGACTGGTCTAACTTGTGCCCTGAAATGAAAGATAAAAATGTACTGTTGATTATTTGACAAGCAAGGAGAATATGAATATAATCGATCGTTTTGATGCTCATGCAATCCAGGAGAAGGAACTTCAGAGGACAAACTTAAGTTACATTCATTTATTGAATATGTCAGCTCAACAAATAAAGAAATGCCTTGAAATGAAAATTCCCTTCTTGAATGTCAGATGCTAAACATTTAGTGGGATTTAAATGTATTTAGTCACCAGTGATTATATGTAAATAAATAGGTATTCTGTCGTCTATACAGTTCCCATTGTTACTACAAGTACACTCCACAAATGTTTTGATTTTAGATTATTGTCAGATCTTTTGTTATTTATGAACATCATCTATAAACATCATGTTTTCAAAACTGGGGCTTTGTTTAGAAAAGGCAAAGCACATCATTTTTTAAATACAATAAATACAATTTTTTTTAAAGAGTTCAGGACCCAAATGCAAGGATATCACAGCGAGCCAACACAGAGAGAAAGAGAGACTTCATCCACAGAGGGACAGAATGGGATAGATACAAGTGGAACTAATTAAGTTGAGAGACAATGAAAGAACAGAAAATCATGGAAAACATGAGGAATAAACTCGTAAAATAAAGCAAAAACAATCTAAGTGAAAGCAGACTGATGGCATGGATGAACATGCATATTTATTCCTCTGTAAGCACAGGCCATTTTTTTCCTGCATCCCCAGAACATCCCTGCTCTGCTTGTAGTTCTTAATCCTATTTTGTATGTATATCATATCTTGGTGTGTTTTAAATCAGGCTGCTGTCCCCACATGATGTCATTGACATGTGTTTGCATGACCCCCTATACTGTCCCGCCCTGTTTGAGTCAGTCCACAGTTTGAATACGTGCCATCAACAACTTCTTTAGGCCACTATCAGTCGCTGAAATCAACAATCTGTTGCGCCACCAAATTACATGCGTTTGATGACTTCAATTCTCCGCTCGGTTTGGTGTAAGCCCTGTCGAGCATTTGGAATGAGAAAGACGCCAGCAGCAGTGGAACAGCTAGATGGGAGCAGCCAGAGCTTAAGAGGGACCATAACATGGCTGCGAGACATGCAGATGGTGGCTCGAAAGTGAGATAAACCGTCAGGATTCAAATATCAAACTCTTCTCCATTTCACCAAGGCAAAAGTGGAACCATCCGCTCTGCGTGACTGGAAGTCCCATCTGGAATGAGATTGAATGTCCAAATCTGCGGGAAAGGCATGACAGCTGGAAAAACAGCATTGGACACATGCGCTCATCCACTCCGCTGACACAGCTTCCGACAATAATACCGAAGGAATCTCATATCCATCCAGCTGTTAACTGAAAATGAATTATGGAACACTGGAGCAATAACACCAGGCTGGTCAAACCTTTGACCAGAGATATACAGTAGAATGCTTTGCACATATTCTATCAAACGGTTAGCATGTAGAAGTTCTAAGGCGACAAACTAATTTGTCAGACAAAAAAGTACATCATAAGAGACATTGCACATTTTCAGCCTTCAAAACACGATTTAATCACTCATTAAATTTATAAAATGAATCTCTCTCACAGAGAGTTTCAAACACCGACACATACTTTTTTTTACAGTCCACAATATCTGTTGATGTGTTCAGACCTGTAGATTATGCTAACATGCTAATAAATAATGATAAATAACGCAGATCCATCAGCCTCAGCGTTCATTCCATCTCAGCAGAGTCATCAGCCACCACCACCACCAGTATCCAGAATCCTAGAGGGGGTAGAGACCCTTCAATCACAAACTCCCTGAAGAGTCTTAGCACCAAAGACTTTCCTTTGGACTAATTATTTCACATCATCTGTTGATTTAAATAATTTGTTGTAAATCCAAACACTATTTTTGCCACTTAATGCAAAAACATATTATAGCTATATTGTGGGATCAGCTGACGTTACATCAATTCAACAAACCCCTTGTTTCAGTGCACCACCGACCGCTGTCTTCAGTAGAAGTCGACTGGTATTTACTTGTGTTTTATCAGCCTATAGACATAAAAGTCTCACTGTCTTATACTTTTGATTCAAGAAAATGGAATCTTCATGTGTGAGCAGGCATATTTTATTTTCTTCCTGTTCACTATGAGACCTACATTGTTCAAAGAAAGCCCTCCAAATACTTTTTAGATTACTGGAAAATGCACAGAAATCTCTGAATTGGTTCTCTGAAATCAAGTTTTTTCTCATTGATTAATGATCCACATTACAATGAGGTGACAGGGGACAACTAATATCAGTTGTCCACCAAAAACTTTTTTTTTTATGAGTAAAAAAAGAAGAATATAATCTCTTATCTTTCTTGAAACTTGTGTAATATTTTCCTTCGGCGTTTTTTTGAGGGATTTCTTCAATTAGACACCAGCAATAAGCATTACCACTCAGGCATGACAGACTGAAATGATGGACCCCGGATTTCCAAACATCTTCTTTGTGCAGGAGACCTAAGGCACTGTAATATAGTCACAGCTAATTAACTGCAATGAGGCTGAAGATTCTCGTGGGACATAGTCTTATCTGGCTGACTGTCCGGTCTCGCTCTGTTTTCTGCTCACTGTGTCTCTGCCGGGTCATGCGTAGAGATGTTGGCCTGCTGTTTCTTTTGCTGCTTGTTCCTCCAGAGCAGGACGGCCAGCAAACAGAGCAGCAGGAAGCCCAGAGCTCCTCCAATGAGTCCTGCTTTGAGAGGAAGAGTGCTGTCCCTGGGCTGGTACTCCATGCAGGACCCTTCACTCTTTGCAGCATCATTCACTGCAACTACACAAACCTCTGAGATGTGATCTATGTTTCCCACACCGCCAGTCCTTGTGTGCTCCCCAAACTTCTGCCTCTCTTGCCCCCCTACCGTCACAGTGTAAGCTGTGATAAAGGAATTAGGTGCACACCACCTGACAACAACCTCTGAGCCGTTCCAGGACACTGATTTCAGGATGGGAGCCTCTGGAGCTTCAGTATGTGGGGTGAACCCAGGACATGAGCAGTTTTTGGAGACTGATAGCTGAGCACATGAGATCTCGAGACAGGGATTGTAGTCACATCGCTCAAGGGTCCCCCAATCAGGAGGCACTGTACTGGCTACACTTTCCACTTCATATTGAGAGTAATCCTCTGTGCCTTGGAAAGGGGTCCGAGCTGAAGACCCATGTGGACTCAGGGATTTCATGGTCTCTTTGACTTCTGATACAGTAGGCAGGGACGAGTGTCCTCCGATGAGAACCAGGCAAATGATCATCAGGGGAAAAGGAAGATTTATGCTGGCTGCCATTGTGCTGTTTGGGAAATCACAGAAATAAAAAAATCAATCAGTGTGTTGGAAAATCTGCTTTTTGCATCGACTGAAGTATTTTTCTCTTGGGTTAACAGCCATGAGTAGATTCAGAGAGTAAGACTATTTTTTATGGCATGAGAGGAGTCCGAATGAGGACAAGAAGTTATTTTTTTTCCTGATGTTATGTCTTTTTCGATGTGAGAGGGTTACAAGAGGAGGGACTGTGCCGAATGAAATGAATGATGTAAATGTAGGCCTACTTCTCAGTTCGGAAAAATTCTCTCAAACCACAAAGAATAAACTGTGTTCCCAAAACCGGAGCACTCGAGTACACAAATAATAGCAATGCAAGGACACATCATGAGTTGGAATCCATTATTCTGTGGCTTGTTTGTCCGGGATTCATAGTCTTGTATACAGAGATTAGAGTAATTATCCTCATCGGTGAAGCTCTGGAGGTACTCCACTCTAATTCAGCATTCCAGGCTGCATTGCACAACGGGTCCAAATGCATACACACCCAAGATACAGCGTAACCCTGTGAGCTGGATCCAGTTTCCAGAAACCTGTTGGTGCGTTTTCCACAAGAAATCGCACACATACCTGAAGTATTGTCTGTTGTGAGTATGGAGCAAAAAAAAAGAATATCGGTCATACAATCTCTTGAGATAAACCTGTGTTTAAGTGCAATGAAAGAAGTGTTCTGTTGTTTGTTGCTGGACTTTTTTTTGCTTGTGTTAAAAGTGAAAAGTGCCAAATATAGAATGATGTAAAACATACCTGTTGTATTCAGAAGTTTGAAGACTTGATGAAAATGTAATTGAGCTCCTTTCTCTTTGTCGTTCCTCCACATGCTCCCTCTCTTGCTCTTTCTCCATTTATATGTTTCTATTCTCCCCAACAATCACCTCCTTCATTCTAGCCCTCCCATAATCCCCTTCTCTGTTCCACAGCGGCTCCACCTCTCTTCCTGTTAAATGGCTCAGCAATGTTGAGTGTGTGAGTGACTATGCCTGCAGTTAGGGGTATTACCACAGGCTGCTATCAATTACATCACTGTTACCTGATTTATGATGAATTGATACAAATGGATTTCTGTAACAACCCTTCAAATCTGGTTATTCCGAGTGTGTCGTGAATAAATCAGTCCTTGTATTCCTTTTAGAGCTTAGTGAAATTGAAGAGGAACAAGGATGATCAGTTTGTTGGGACTGTGTCATCGCTGACAAATGCTGGTGGCTCCAGACAGCCTATCCCTTCTTCCGCTTTGAATTCATGCTTACATTTTTTTTAAATGCATGAAGTTTAACGCCTGTCAGGTCAACCTGCCTGGACTTGTTCGTAGAATTATTTAGAATCTTTGAAATGGCATCTGGTACTTTTCTTTCTTACTCATGGAATGTATAATAAAAGAGGTAAAATGCACTAATATTAAAAGTAGTGATTCATTTGGGATGTCAAAATGAGGAAATGAAAAGGTGGCTCAGCGCTTCTCATATCCAGGGAAGAGAGGAACTGGACAAGAAGTTTTTTTCGTCTGACATGTCGAAAAATTTATGATGCAGCTGTGGTCTGGAGCTGTGGATGGAGAGGCACATTGGCCTCTCCATCCACATTTTAAGTTAAGTTTGGAGAGGAGTTTAGCAGATTTAGATCACATTGTTCTGTGCCATAGACATTCACAAATCTGATTAACTGCACGAAATGCTGTGCCAAATGAGGGAGAAGTGTGTCATATACCTGCTACAGAATGTAAAGATATTGAATGAATGGGGACATGATGCATGATATACAGTTTATTATTGTGGGTGAGTGTTTGGTCTGGTACAGGAGAGAGCGTGGTTATACACGGGGGAAGACGGTGTATATAGTTTCTCTTTGTAGGAATGTGTGTGGTATGTTTATTTAATGTATATTATGGATTGTGTTCACGTGCCATATTTGTATCTATTATTGATGAATGTGTATATATATATGGTTTATATGTTCAGGGTTAAGCACCTGTTCATTTTTTTTTTGAGTTGGCTGGAGGCCTGTGAGGAGTTTATCTTCAACATACCCATAAAAGGTAACAGAGATAATCGTGTGAATAAGGTAACAGGAATGATGCTGGTGTGACATGTCAGCTTGTCAGAAAAATTAGTGAGATCACTGACCATGAGCTATTTCTGCCGATAAACAAGAGCTACTCAGCTTCTTCAAGTACACCAGCATTGCGCTGAGAGGGTAGTAAGATGACTTTGCAGATAAAGGTGTTCGTGCGTAAAAAGTCACAAACCATTATTACCGTTATTACAAAATGAGGGAAGAACGGAAGTTTTGACCCACTACACTCAGGGTGTGACTCGGAAGAGGTGTGAACCTGAGTGGACTGCTGTGACTCCTTATTTAGATAAATAATTACCAAGATGGGGAACCTACATAGTCATAGTCATTGTCATAGTTTGTATTGTATTGTTAAGTCTGTCTGTATGTAAATGTTTTTACGTTATACGTTGTTATATGTTCGAAACAGGTATCTCTTGAGAATGAGACCCT
The DNA here is from genome assembly GCA_009660295.1 of Lophius piscatorius. NCBI lineage: Eukaryota > Metazoa > Chordata > Actinopteri > Lophiiformes > Lophiidae > Lophius > Lophius piscatorius. The sequence goes on from VRLP01003129.1 coordinate 52,289, forward strand.
TGCTCTCATTGAGATCACCTATATAAATAAATGTTAAATAAATAAATAGTAATAATTATACTCTATTGGAGTGGTTAAAAGGATTATATTCATAAATGTAGCAACACAAATCAGCAGCATCACTTCCTGGTTATAACCACAACGACCAAAATAGAGGAAGAAATAAGAGGCAGTAGAGCATCTGGCTTTGACTTGGAGGTTACTTTTTCATAACCGAGAGAATCCCCGCCTTCTTGCTGTGGAAGAAATATTTCTGTTGTGACTCTGGAAGTGACACAAACACAGATGGTAACTGTTAGATGCTTTATTATGTAACACTAAAATCCTCTGCCCGTCCCTGCTGTGAATTGCGTCTCATTTTCTCAAACCACCGTTGTTTGGTCTGACTGGGTCTGAGCAGCTCATCAAAAGCCAGTCGATGAGGAATTATTTTATACATGAAATGGGACCAGCCCAAAATGATTACTTCTATAAAAACATGATCTGTGTTATGCAAGTCCAGCGAAAAATGATAAAAAATAACTCAATACAACAGATAAATATAACACAAAGGGCGACTTATACTAACTAAAATATTCCAAGACAGGGATTACTAAATCACTGCAAAACGTTCAGACTTAGTTTAGAGTCCCAAAGGTTCTGAGTCCCAAAGGTTTTGTTAAGGGTTAAATAAAGATAATGACTCCATGTCTGAAGTGCAGGAGGAACACAGCTGCTGAGTCAAAGAACGAGAAACTCTCAGAACCATTTACAGAAACCACTGATGATTTGGGATGCCGTTTTGTGGAGTGAAGAAACAAAATTGGAACGTTCCAGGTCATTGGCTTAGCGGTATGTGTGGAGGAGGAAGAATGAAGGTTATTCTGATAACACCCTACCTACAGTGAACCGATGGACTGGTGATGCTACAGCTGCTTTGCTTCCTCAGGCAACTGCAGAGTGTGAGATGCAGGTTCCCAGTGCCCATTACAATAAGTATGAAGAAATCTTTCCAGAAAACGTCTCGACATCTGTGAGGAAGCCGAAACTTTGACATGATTTGACAAAATAAACCAAGGATTGGTTTCAGAGGAACTCTAGAACATTCTAGAGGGGCCATCATTTTTCACCGGACTTGACTTGAGAGTTGAAGAAGGCATTTGCAGCATGTCAACAGAGAAATAATACAAAACTGGCTGTTTATCCAAAATAATAGGAAAATTTTCATTTAGAATGCTGCCAAAAGTTGGTGTCTGGATGTGCATCACGTTTGCAGCAAGTCATATAAGCAAAAGAGTCTGTACAAGAGTACAAGGGATGATTGTCGTTGAAGGGGTTGAATCATTTGGAGACTGCATCAGCTGGCAAAAGCAGCATCTTCTTTTATATTTGTGAATAACACTCACAAATATAAAAATATATTTATAATACAATATATATAATGTCTCAATACTGCATAAGATATGCAGTATTGAGCCATTTAAATTATTATTTGTGTTTGGTTGTTGCAAACAGCTGATAAATCCAGTTTTGCCAATGAACCTATTATACAATGAGGATTGAATAATTTTGCTTCCAACTGTATTAAAAGAAAAAGAAAAAGAAAGATCTAGCCTGCTTACTGTTTAATACATGCAGGGTGCAGTAGACTGCATCACATATTTTCACTAATTATGTAAGCTAATTAATTCTGGAGGCAGTATTCAGTGGACAAATGATTCACTTTATTATAATGAACAAATAAATATAACAGAATCCATTAATTTCAATTAGACTTGTTAGTATTCACTGTATTTATGGTTGGGAGGATACATCCCAGCGGGCAATGAATCATGCTGGGTTTATGAGATGACCTCAGGATCTTGAAATATGACAGAGGTCTACAGAGCCCCCTAGTGCTCAAGATCAATCAGTATTCAAGGGTCTACAGTGCCACCCAGAGGTCACACGTTAACATGGTTAGGCTGTCTGCGCAGAGAGATGGGAGTTTTAATCTCTCTAGTTATGCAATTTACTATAAGAAACTATTCTCTATTCACTTGTTTAATGGCGAATTTAATGTGATCTGAAAGTAAATTATGTGCATTGCTGGTTTTCTGAAAACAAGAGTTCTTCATTTAGCCTGCATCAGAGTGAAATACGTTAATATTTCTGCATGTACTTTAGTTAGTATAACACACTGACGTCAGGTGCTGCATATATTGAACCCTGGAAGGTTAGTTCGAGATTGAAGAGGGAAAACGTGAGCATTTCTGCGCAATTGGCTGCTGCATTAGTGCAAATTAAGCACATTCGGCCCGGATTCTGATTAGCGGGATACATCGGTGCTTATTATTCTTGAACATGTGAACAATCTGTCGGACATAGAAATAAGTTTGAATAAAAAGATTTAAATAATAAAAATAAAAAACAAGTAACTACACTGTACTTCAAAGGTTTAATACACAATAGCATGCGATTTAATGGTGTACAAAATGTTTTCCTGTCATTCTGAAGTATCCCGTAGTAAAAGCCAATATTTTACAATCCATAAAATATTCATTAAAATAGCTCATCTATACATGTCAAAACTAATCATCATCCTTCAAATTTCTTTTAATAACTTGCCTTTGTTGTATGGCTTTTTATTTACTCATGCTACTGTATTTAATCTAATCTATTTAAAAATATATATTGTTTAGATTTTAGAATTAAATAACCTTACTATAATACTTAAATAGCAATAATTAAAGATTAGAAAGCAAGGCTTTCGTATAGAGAATGTACATTTTTTTACATTGTATCGTGGAATACATGTATATTGGTGAATACATGTATATTGGTGAATACATGTATATTGTTTATGTTATCGCAATATCAAATTATGAAATACATTGTGATATATTCTGTTTGTATTTTGATTACTTTTTGTAACATGTTTGGTTAATTCCTGTTATTATTGGCCCATTAGATATCAATGAAAAAGTTCAAATTTCATATGTACAGTAGTAGATCGGAGTTGACCTTTTTTAGATGGGAAGTATAAAATCGGGTGTGAATATGGGGTCACACACACAAAATAATTTACAAAGATTTTTACATTTTAAAATGCATGTGAACCTGTAGTGTGCTGGGAGTACCTACTTAAAGAGGCACATTACTTTACGCCAAAGTATTAATAAACTCAGGAACCCAAACTCCTTCAAGTCCAAATCTGGGGTAAAGCGACTCCGTGCCTGAGCACGTGTGACGTCATTACCGTGCGACAGGCCTGAGTACACAGTACGCAGAACGTTTGGTAAGACGCTGCTGCAGGCCATGATATCATGTCTTTGAACATTAATTTACAAACTTGAGCTATAGTGGTTTAGACAATCATCGTTTCTCCTGCCTAATCGCAATGTTTACAAGAGTTACTTTGTCAACAACTGACAGAAGCCGTTAGTTCTAAAGCTTGTATGCTAATGTTAGCCAATGGAGTCAGGCGCATCTCCGAGTTGAGGACATTGTTTCTGTCAGCGACGCCAGATAAACCGCTTAAGAGACGAGTCGGTCATTGTTCCGATTTATTCTCTCATCAAAGCTAGCATCACTAGTCGTTAAGGAGTTTAAGCTTGTTTGTGTTATTATTTAAAAGGAAACCGTACCCCGTAAACGTTACCTAACGGAATTGAAGCTAGCTAACCACATTAAAATAATGACTTCCAGGAGGTCAGGTTATGCTGGTAATATGGATTCATCGCCATCCAATAGCGGCAGCAGTTTGGTCCAAGGTGGAAACCGTAAACAAAGTATCATTAACATCTCGGAGAGGACCGGGGTGGGGTCCTGTTATGATCGGAAACCAGAGAAGGCTGGATATGGAGCTCCTCAAGGCAGCCTCACTGTAGCAATGCTCAAATCTCGCCTTGCCCCGACCATCCAGGCTGCCATGTCCGCTGCAATTGATACTCTTTTAGGAGAAGTTGTGCTTGTGCTCAATGAGACTCAACAAGAGCTCCTGCACAAGGAGCAAGAGAACGAGCGACTCAAGGTTCGTCTTGAAGTGTCAGAGAGGGAGCTGAAGACTCTGCAGGAGTGCCTGTGTAGTGCCCAGAAGCTCATAGATCAGCTTCAAATCTCTTACTCAGGACCTCAGTCTGTTAGTCAGTCACTTTTTGCCCCATTGCTGTCTTCCATGGCTTCAATGGCATCAGGCTTAGACCGAGATCACCAGAATTCCCGGAATGTGAACGGAGCTGGAGTGGACTTGGGTCTTGGAGGCTCAGTGGAGGATTCACTTCATGGGTATGAGCCAAGAGATGACTACAAAATGTGTCAGCTTTCAATCCAACCAGATGGTTCTGTGACCAACCATACTCTTGACTTTCCTTCCAATACGTCTCATATGTGCTCAGATTCCAGCAGAGCAGGTGAATATACAACCACTTTGTTATTCGATGAATGTTTGCTGATTGTTTTGACATTTAATCATGTAAAATTCTCAATGGCATACTTTAAATGGACATGTGGATGTATTTCTGTCCCTTAATATAGAGATATTTCCGTGTTCACCACCTCTGCATGTTTCAATGTGTCGTTAGATGAGAGGCAGTCACAGGGACCAGGTGGATCATCCAGGTTTGAGATTAAAGAGGAGCAGGTACCAGTTTCAGGATCTGGCCAGGCCAGCGGGGATGAGCCCGGGTTGTGTAATGACAACGGAGAACGATCATCTCATGATATAGGGGAGTGTGGCTACGTTCAAGTTGGAGGGGATGAAGGTCCCCAGCGTTCCTTTGCTCACCCTCTGCGTCACCAAAGATCTCTGCGGGACTGCGGTGTTGCCCTGCAGCAGGGCGGGCTTGATGGACAAAAAGTGCAGAGGACTCAAGGCAGGGCAGAAGACCCAGCAGGACCTTCAATTCCTGAAACGGCAGTGGATCCCTCTGGAGATCGTCCCCACCACTGCTTGGAGTGTGGAAAGACCTTCCGTTTGATTTCCAGCCTGAAGAAGCATATCCGCATCCACACTGGAGAGAAGCCTTACCCGTGTGGTGTTTGTGGGCGCCGCTTCAGAGAGTCAGGTGCACTTAAAACCCACCTGCGAATTCACACAGGTGAGAAGCCATACTCTTGCTCCGAGTGTGGAAACTGCTTCCGCCACTTGGATGGTTTGCGCAAACACAGGCGCACACACACTGGAGAGAAGCCCTACGTGTGTGCCATCTGCGGGAAACGCCTCAGCCGCTTGCAGCACCTCAAACACCACCAGCTCATCCACACAGGAGAGAGGCCGTGCTGCTGCCCATTCTGCAACCGCAGCTTCAAGGAGCCTGCAGCTCTGCGGAAACACATCCGCACACACCGGGAAGAAGGAGGTCACATGGGAATTGGAACCAGCGATGACACAGACCCAGATGCCATTGATGACATTAATAATCTCCATCCAGCAGCTCCATCCCCGCAGATGAGGTTTGGGGAGTGGGGAGCAGAGGAGGACGACAGCTCTGTTGTGGACTAGAGGTAGAGGAAGATTTAACTGTTGGAGAATAATGATTGAGATGCTTGTGTGGCGTGTAAACATGACAATAAGGTCATGCGTTTTCCATGCTGTTAAGGGGAAGAATCAGGCTACATATTAACCCCGACTTAGAGATTTGTTTTTCTCAAACATTTACATGTCTCATATTCATTTATGTAAAGATAAGCTTTTAAAATACCTACTGACACATTCTTTAAGACTAAGTATTTTTCTGGACATTCCTCAAGCAACTACAGTAGTGGAAAGGTTGTTCTTGGCACAGGGATTTGCTGGTTTACCAACTGTCCAGCAATCGTTTGAAAAGTTGATGGCAGAAATGGGCAAGAGCTTTTTCCCCAAGTTTAAATTATAAGTGCCTGGAACACTCAATCAAACATTAACTGAGTCACTGCTGCTACTGTTCAACCCAGCTTCATCATTGAATTTAGACTGGAATAATTTACAGTGTTGGTGATGAATTGTTTTTTGTTTTTATAGTTCCACAGATAAAGTGAGAAATTTAATTTGCAGGTCATAAGTTTTGACTTTTTGACCAACACACTTTGGTACATGAAAAATGGATAATGCAGGTCTGGTTAATGATTTGTTTGTAGACAGACAGGGACCAATACAGAATGTGTACATTATTTAGTTGAGTGTTCTTGACTAAACCAAATATTACTGTACTTTTTTTTTTTGTTCATAAAATGATAATATTTGAGTTTGGGTGTTGGTTCTTTTACAATCTGTCACCATTTGTATGATGGATGTCCTGTACCAAAACATGGTGTGAGTATTCATTTCACACGCCTGGTGTCTTTCTTTTAAGAGCAGGAATCTAAAAATTGAAACAATGACAGTATTAATTGAAACTCAAGCCAGTATTTCCCAAAACGTTATAAGAACTACACCTCTAACTGCTGTTGGTGTTTCATGTAACGGCTGTTTTATAACAAAAGAAAAAAATTCACCTGTTTGTTTGTAGTCATCTATTTCTTCATCTAAACAGTTGTGTTGTAAAAAATAATTATTTTTTCCAATAATTGTTGCCATAGGACCCTAGCTCTTTGAATATCATCTCTTTCTGCATTATCTCGTAGGTCATGAATGTCAGAATTATCACGACCCAAAGTGTCAGTTGAGCCTTCAGATATAAGAGGGACGTATCACGCTGCAGTCTACCGTAATTCTGCAATTTTAAGCTGGAATGCTAAAATATAATTCTGACTACATTTACTCTGTCGACTCCTCATGAAACATGGGCCAGTCCAATCTTAACGTGACAACATCATGGAGGCCTGCTGTTCTTACCTGTTCTCATCACTCAGCAGAGCTCTCATCAGTTCCATAATCCGTGTCATGTTTTCAGTCCAGCAGAAGTTATTTGTGTCATGACTAAGTCTGAATATATCCCTGCACTGAAAAAACAGTCTGTGTTGATTCAGGAGGAGACAATATTCAAGAGGATCTATCCAGTTTAAACAGGATTTACTGATCATTGAGTCTACTTATCAACTCCCTGAACCTCCCATATCATTCCTTTTTCTTTATTTTTTTTGCTCCAGCTGCTCTTGTATCTCTGGAAAGCCTCCTCTTTTCCAGACTGGTTTCAGTTACCAGCTTGTTAATAGCAATTACCTGCAGACAGGTTTTGGTGTTTGCATGTTCCTTAATTGTTCCTTTGCTGGTAAAGATGACTCCTGGCTGCCTCCGTCAGTAATAATATAGTATGTAGTTTAGCGATTTTATTCGGTTGAATAAGAGTTAAAAAATGTTTCTGTGCAAAGATGAATTCTTTATAAACAATGTAAAATGCTTCGACGACGCCAGTATTCTAACATTCACTGTAAATAAATACAATTACAATAAATCTCTTTTTGTTGCTCTGATTTGATGCGACCGATGCGTCAAGATGAACAGCGGCGCATTAACCTCTTCAATTGTTGGAACTCCTCTGTGGTATCATTGACCGTCATGCTCCTGTAAATATATCCATGCATCTATTATATCTGTGTACATTTACAGCTGTAAGTCATCCTAAGAGCCTCTCATATGTTTAATATATGTCACTGTATATCCAAAATACAATTAGCCAAGATAGATGATCTAAGTTATTGTTTTTGTATTCCATACAGGGAGGCCTTTGCATGTAGGTTTTGACTGAAATGGCGTTCAACCTTTATAGAGTCGGTGTTTAATGTGAACTGAATGACTTCTTATGCTTTTGTGTTGAATATATATTCCCTCACTTCACACTCTTTCTCTTAACGACTGTAGATGTTACTGTATTAAAGGGCATTGTTTATACTCCTTTTCTGTGTTTATTCTGTGCCCTGACTCTCTCTCTCAATGTCAGCTGGGATAGGCTCCAGCCCCCGCGACTATGAACAGGGTATGAATGAATTCATTTTAAATAAATAAAGAAGTTGATAAACATGAATAGGATTGAAATGTGCTCCTTCTGTTACGTTTAATTTATTGAGATTGACTCTAAATAATTTCTCACAAAACTCAATCAAACTTGAAGTCTTGTCTTATACCTTATAGGGCTTGAGCTATTTTTTTCTCTTTCCATGGTTACAATCTGGAATCAGGCTCATTCTGCTGGTGGTTTTAATATCTGGAGCAGATTTCAAATACAATATGGCATTGGTATTTTCTTTTGTGTCTTTGGTTATAAGTTGTGCTTAAGTTCATTCTGTAAGTGGAATTTGTCTCTTTTTGCATTTTTGTCAGATGAGGATTTCTGGGACACAATGCAGAAACTTGGAATATTTTTTCCGAAAACACTTTACTCATCTCCCATGTACTGGTGAGCTGCCTTTTGGTGATTGGAGAATTTTGAACGTTTCATGTATTCATTTTAATTTTTAAGATGTAATCTTTTCTAATTCAGGAAATGACTAAAAGATCACCTCACCATATTGTAGATAATAATAATACATTTAATTTATAATGCACTTTACATTTGGATCAAATCTCAAAGTGCTAAATATCAGACATAGATCAGAGATATCAGAGAATATCAGAGTAGATATCAAACAAAGTTTGATATTCTGCATGAGAATATTTCTAATATTGTAGATATCTACAATATTAGAAATATTCTCATGCAGGGACATAAGAAACAAACATTTTTTTTCATGATAATACTAGGATATGGAACATAAACTCGTTCACACTGTAGCGTAACTGTCCACTGAAATTCAAATTGTTCGGCACCAGACAGTGGAAAAAAAGAATATACACTTAAATCATGAACCCATCGAGGGTATATATTATATAAGAACCCAGATCATTTTAAGAGTCACACTACCTCTGTCTCTCTCACTCTCTCTCTCTCTATATATGTATAATCTCTCTCTCAATATACATACACATATATATATATACATATTTATATATTTATGTGTATATATATATATATATATATATTTATGTATGTATATACAAACATATATATTTATAAACATATACATAGATAAATATATTTACATATATATACATATACATACTTAATATTGTCTTTTGTGATATGAATTTATCTTTGTTAGTATTTCTTCCATGCCAAGAAACTAGATTTCATATATCTCTTCAACAATTAGCTCACTCCTCTGTCAGCTTGTCCTTCCTCTCCAGGTCACAGTTGTGCCAGATTTATAATTGCCCGCCTCCTCTCTCCTCACTGATTCAGGTGAAAGTTGACCCTGCTACAACTACTCAGCGAATTTCCAGGTAAATAATAATAATAATACATTTAATTTATAATGATATCATAGCTGTGTCCCTCAATCATTATCAGTTCATTGACAGGCTTTTTCTTCGGTGAAATGCAGTTTTACTTTACAGTGTCTGTCGCCTCACCGAAAGAAAGCTCTGGGTTCAGATCTAGACCAGAACTTTTCTGTGTGGCGTCTGTTGTTTAGCTCCTCTGGGTCCTCGGCTGTCTCTCACAGTCCATAAACATGAAGCTTAATTGATGTGGTGCCTCTGAATTGCCCGTAGGTGTGAACGTGAATCTCTGTCTCTCTAAATGTCTGTACCCCACCCTTGCCCAGTGTCAGCTGGTATAGGCTCTCACAAAGGAAAGGCAGTTATTCAAATGGATTTTTTTGGATTATGACTGGAGAAAAACTATCAATTGGATTGAAAGCGCGATCCTGTTAAAGCCACAGGTATGTCCTGAGTTCAGATTCTGCCTGTATTCTTACTATGGGTTCACTCAGTTCATTTCATCATATCATGGCAGGGAAACCACATTAACCCTAGAGGCACGTTTTTATACTGACTGAAAAGAGTTTGTGGAGACGCCCAAAGAGAGCTCCCAAATAACACCTTACTCTTCTCCTGATGCTAATGACTGCTATGCCTGTAAACACAAACTATGTATCTCAGGTGGCCTTTAATATAATTACAGAAGCTGAAGACGAAACATAGCAGTATTCCCTTGATTGCAACAATAGCTTTATAAAATATTTCTGATTATTATTTATTATGATTAATTATATTATAAAATATAAAACGCTTTTCCCAAAAGCAAAACACATTTCGAAAATCCAAAACACTTTTCCCAAAAGCAAAACACATTTGCAAAGAAAAGTTTGACGGAAAGGGAGGGTTGTACACCCCGGAAGTGAGCTACCTGTCAATCAAACAGTCATTCATTGATATTATTTCATGTACATGAACTAATATACGTTTTGTCCTTTTTGTGGAACCCAGTTTAGCAACTTGGCCCAATTCTGCTCAAATTGTGGCAATTTTTTAGATCTTTTAAATAGAAAAACCGAACAAAAAGTGTAAAAAAACGATATAACGGAAACGTATGGACATGTTACTTAAGGTAAGTCTACTGTAAACGTTAGTTAGCTAGCGTTAGTAACGTGCTGAGTTACGTAGTATGACATTGGTGCTGTGCGAAGTAGCTAACGTTAGCTAAAATAAGCTACCTTCATTGCATATATAACATACTGTATTTTAAGTCTGTTATTTCCCAACTCATACTGTGTTTATAGTATGTTTTGTTATTTGCAGCTGAACAATCATGCCCATCCTAGATACAGTTCATGGAGTAAGAAAATTCAAAATCAAAAGAAGGAACGTCCTTTTGCTGTGGACCACAGAAACCTCTAAAACAAGTCAAGAAGGTTCAAGTAAGGTGGTGCTTGCAGCCTTAAAACATGTTGTATAATACTAGCGTTTCAGGATGGGTTCATTATTTAATCTGTCATGTGTTGTTCCTATGTTTGATATTGAGTAACAATCTGGCAGTTATATTGTTGGTCATTAAGGCCTTAATTATTTTGACCAGTTCTCCAAGGGTAGCTGAATTGTACAGAGGAGAGATTGAACATAAATGATGTGTGTGTTGGTAAATTATACTAGGAAATTTTTCTTTTACACTAGCTTTCCACTGCAATTATGTTAATAGTATAAAAATTGGGAAACTCATGTTTTATTTAATATTCCAGGCAACCAAATGAGACATATGTGGACTTACTTCACAATAAGCACTTTCTCATTTTTTAAAATCTTTTTGTATCTCTTCTAGATAAACATAGGATTGATGGCACCACAAGGAAGTGACTTAAAACAGAGGGAAAACGCTGCCATTATGTATAGATCCAGCTGTTCCCGCACCTGACCTCCTGAAACTATCTATCCAGAAAATGAGAACATTTAACAAAGACATGAAGGAAGTACCAAACATCCTTTTGTATCCAGATTGTTCAGAGGGGTTCCATGTGCCTGGGACAGAAAAGCCATTCACATTGGCTGAATATAAAAAGGAAATTGGAAAGACGTAGTGCAGGATTTCTCTCTTCATATGCCTAGAGCAGCACTTTACAGGAGGTTTGTGGATTTGGCAAATTAGTACTTCGTATGCATATATTTTCTGATACTGTGATATTTGTGAGTGTATGCTATATATAAGATTCCTGGCTTTGTACGCTATATTCTGGTTTATATATGTGATTACTGGTATATTTTTTTGATTATTATTTTTTTCCTGGACGATATGCTCTCAGAATCAGAATCTGAGATTGCCATCACTTCCAGGAGCACTGCTGAGTTCAATGAAGCTGACACTCTGGTGAGTCAAGATGAAAGAAATCATTTTTACAAAAGAGATACATTTAATGGTTGTATTAAATATCTTACCAAGGGCTTTTCTACTATTTTGATTACACAGAGGCTATCTACATACTGTACTAAGATCTTTGGTTAGATTATAAATATTTCCTGTATTAGATTTCAAAGTATGGTATATACAAAAAGGAAGAGTAGTGCATTACAAAATGTCATCCTTTGAACTCTAATGTCCTCAGGTGTTTGAGCCTCAGAACAAAAGTACATCCAGTGAAAAACCCGGAGATCAAGAGTAAGTATTAATTTGCAAAACTAGTAATTAATTGTAAGATATTACTGCAATCAGGTCACAGTTAGAACAGGCTATAAATGTTATATTGAGACCAGGCTTTTGATTTTTAAAGTTTACCATACATTTTTTTGAATTTATTCTAAGATATTTCCATATATTCCTGAACTGAGTTATCATTTTAGCCTTCTCTTGTTTAGATTGACATTCAATGCTGACCTGACAATTGTGGCCCATGGCATTCAGTCATTTTATACAATGTATTAAGGTTTGTCAATGTAAATGTCTTCTTTAAATTGAAAAAAAAAAACATTTCTTTGGCTGTCCGTTGCAAAATTTGACACATTAGATTCAGTTTCAGTGAGTTCTAACTTAATTCTGGAGCAGTTTTTTTCAATAGCAAGAAATGGCGTAAAAGGGGACTATCGCGATACCTAAAATAATGTCCAGATTAAAAAATGCAACACCTCGTCTTTAGATGTCCTTTTGAAATCCATAAACACCTGCATAAGGTTGCAATTTTCACATTTTTCAGAGATGCAATGGGACATTCATATACAAATCAAGCAGGACAGGTAATGAAGCATATCACCCTATTATAGGCATCCATTTTTGTTGTAGTGGAAATTTATGTTCCTTTATGTCACTTAATTTTTCAGATCATAATATCGGATGATGAGGACCGTCTGGAACCACTGGATTGTGCAAGCGGGTCTACTTCCTACACGTAAGCAAATACATATTGTTAAGATATGAGAGGGCACTTAAATGTTTACATTAGAGAAGACACTGATGAAATGTTTTCTAATATATCAGTAGAATAGTTAACTTATAGAAAATAACTTAAAGATAATGTTTTAGTTTAACTGTTTGCCGTGACCTTCTGATATTTTCCAACAGTAAATACACAGCTTTATGCACCGTGTGTTGAGGAAGAAGATGAAGACCCGAGCCCTATAAACTTGAAGGACTTACCAAACACACCAATGTAAGTTTGTGATGACAATGCACACATGCATGCATAATAGTATTCATAATGTGCACTCTATGGTATTCTCAATGCGAAAACTGTTATGTAAATATAGGGAGGAGGTTAACGTCACATTGCTAGATGTCATCACAAACCTGTCACTTCCTATTGATCATGAAAGAGTCAGCCGATTTAACCTTTCAAGGTCCAATATTTGGGATGGAGCGATCAGAGGTTTCAAGCGTGCAACATTCTCAGAAACCGGCGATATGCTGGTCAGATTTACTGATGATGCTGGTGTGTTTGAAGAAGGAATTGACACGGGGGTCCAAGACGAGAGTTTCTGACACTGCTCATGAAACACCTGAAACGTCGGCCCATTTTTGATGGACCAGAAGACCAACGTTTCTTGGTCTACAATGAAAATGGTATCCATGGTGTTTGATGTTCGCCTTGTATTGTATATCACGTCATGATTTTGCTTCGGTACTTAAGACTATTCCAGAGATATTTAGCAACACCTTGCCGTGTGTTGTCCCAATCATGGAGCTTATTTGAATTTGATCATTTTCATTCACAGCTGTCAGGGAAGATGAGTACTACTTGGCAGGAAAGATGATCGCCTTGTCAGTTGTGCATGGTGGTCCAGGCCCTCACTTCCTTTCGGAGGACCTTGTATTGTACCTAGCAGGCCAGCTGTTTTTCAAAGCTACAGTTGATTTAATAACTGATGAAGAAATAGCGAAAGCTTTGCAAGAGGTAGGATTAGTTTAAGGATAATGCAGGACAAGGTTTATAAAAAAATATTTTGTACTACCTTGATCATGCTGTGTAGTTTTTGAACTGAACGAAAATTCAGAATAGAAGATTGTATGTACACTTACCTTTTTTTGTTTTTTTAGATTGAGAGCGCTGCTACTGTGGAAGCCTTGTGAGGATGTACTCTAAGACACAGCACAATGTTACAGACAGCTGGTTGTCTGAGACATGTGGCTGCTCTCGAGGAAAAGAGAACAATTGTGTCTGACTACCTACGATGGTACATTATTGACCGCAACTGCTGTGTAATTGAAAGGTGATTAGCTCTTCCAATTATTGTGTTACTTTTCTGTGTACCAACCAAACCTGGTTCCAGATTGCTGTTAAGTTGTTAACAGCTTATAATCACAAATGAACCATTTGAGAAAAGATACAAAATACCTTCTCATTTCCTCATAAAAATTTGGTTTGGCTAATTTAATCTCCAGTAACTTATTTTGGTGATTGTTTATTTTTTCTAATTAAACAATCTGTTAACAACTGTTTTATTTATATATATATATATATATATATATATATATATAAAGATATATATATATATATATATATATATATATATGTATATATATATATCTATATGTGAATGCCACTCTAAAGCAATTGTAACTGGTTTGTGCTATTTAGATTTAAAGACGGTCTTTCAGCCCTCCAGTCTTTGACAGTAATACAGCTGGACCTGCTTTGCTAACCCCCGTCTTATGCCGTTTGGAAAGGAAGGTGACTGCTCTTGAACTTGAGAAACTCTTCTAACCTGATCTGAGTCCATCGGGGAGTAACAGCAGACGAAGAGAAGGACAAACATTAGGATACTGGGCAGACTATCTTCTAGATTGCGAAGGTTTGCTATAGATTTATTTTTTTTATATAACTAATTGACAAAAAACATTTTATGCAAGAACAATCCTGTGTTTGCAGAAGGCCAAGCCGCTGCGTGTGGAAGATGTCTTCATGTTTTGCACTCCCTCCACTTGGATTGGAGCAGCTACCGAGGATCGAGTTCCTGGGAAATTCTCCTTTCCCCGTGGCAAACACATGTTCCAACATATTGAAATTACCCCACTTAGAATCCTACAACATGTTCAAATCAAATATGGACTTTGGCATTCAGAATTCACCTGGATTTGGCCTTTTTTACGTGATTTGAGACCAAGTCATTGTTCGTAAATGCGAATGAGATTTTGAAAGAAGCACATGTTTGTTCAGAGTTGACTTAACTTTAACACACATGAAGGTGTGAGTCAATACTAGTTTGATTAATATTGGAAACAAATGAAACCATTGATTTTTGCAAAGAAACATATCATTCTTGAAAAGTGTCAATTTTTCATAATTGTTAAATAAATCTCATACAATGTATATACTATGTATTTCTTTTACTCAATCACACATTCCATTTTATCAGAACGATTATGAAAAAAAGCAAAGTGGAAAACTAGAACCAGCTTACTTGTAATTCAGTAAGTGGTCTAGAGACAGTTAGATCCAAGGCACTCTTGTGAGACAAAAGCAGGAGGAAGGTATCGCTGATGCGTTTCCTAGTCCACTGCTGAAACACTAATCTCTCTTTCATCCTACCTGTGTATGGCACAGAAGTGCCTGTGATCTGGCCATTTGTAGACCACTAATCATCAGAAAGCTGGTTCTAGTTTTCAACCTTTGCTTTTTCAATTAAACCCACCAAAGGAACACCTTGTACATCCTGAGCATGCCTGTATTTTTTCTTTTTCAACAATTATAGTTCCTAGAGATGGACCGCCACGACTCTATACGTTGATTTGTTGTAGATGAGCCATACATTTGGCAGGAAGCTCCCGAGTGCTGGTCAGCATGCAGGTAACGAAATGTACACTGAATTGCAGCCATGATGCTGTTCTCTGTGCCACAGTCAGTCCGCAGCCTCGTGGGCGCGTGAAGTAGCCTTAAACAATTCTAATGTCCGTCATTTTCGCTTTTGCCAACCCCTTTTAAAAGACCTAAAGAATTGCCACAATTTGAGCAAAATTGGGCCAAGTTGCTTAAATGAGTTCCACAAAAAGGACAAAACATGTCAGACACCATGTACATGAACTAATATCAATGAATGACTGTTTGATTGACAGGTAGTTCAATTCCGTGGTGTAGAACCCTCAATTTCCGTCAAACTTTTCTTTGCAAATGTGTTTCGCTTTTGGGAAATGTGTTATGGATTTTCGAAATGTGTTTTGCTTTTGGGAAATGTGTTTTGGGTTTTTGAAATGTGTTTTGGATTTTCAAAATGTGTTTCGCTTTTGGGAAAAGTGTTTTCTATTTCTTAAAGTTGTTTGCACTTCTGGGCCACCGTGGTTTTAAGATCGAAACTGCGTACAGCCACTTTCATGGTTTCATCTATATGAATGGCCTCCTTTAAAGTATTCCTTACTGTTGATGATGAAATCACTCTAAATGCCACTAGTGAAGGTGCAGATCAAGGTGCTTTTAAAGCTCGGGGATATACAATGTGTTTGCTCAAGATCCGCCAACATTATGTGCAGTTTATTGTTCCCTCAAGGAGAATGGCATCACTGATTTATATTTAGGTTAAAATATTATTGAAAGTGCCAGAGATGTTTTCAGACATTTATTTACACCCTGGACATCAGTCTGACATACTGAGGATGTCAGACTGATGTCTGACATCAGCAATCTGAGCAAAGTAACATTTTCTTTGTTCAAGTTTATTTAAAATATAAACAAATTACCAATTTTACAAATAAAGAAAAAAAACTATTGAGACATAGACAGGAGTTACAAAATCAGTTTTGACTTAAGTCTTAACTTGTTGGTCGTCTTGACTCCTCCCATATTTATCCTGAGACGCTCTACAGGTGAGAGACCAGATATTTAATTGAACAGCTTTCATCTGTTCATATATTATTGACTAGAACAATTTATTAGATATCTGTTTGTCTTCAAATCATGATTTGAGACAAAACTATGGCGATAGTTTTTATATCTGGAATGTTTATGTTGTTTTCTCGGTGGAGTGGGAGCAACTATGGGAAAAGACCGATTAGCTTAATTACATGTTAATAAACTACTTGGTTACATTTAATAATTTGACAATCCTATGTTGGTTAAACTCACTGAACTCAAATCCAGTTGGTGTGCGAACTACATCTGGTTCCCAGGACAAATATATTATTTCAAAATCCGTTGTGAGCCTCAAACTTTTGTTTTACAGAATCTGCTTTCATGCACTTGTTATTTTTTAATATGTTTCTAGATAAACTAAGTTAGACGCAATGTCCAAAATCCTCTTTGAATAAACAGTATCTGAAAGTAACTAAGTACATCCACCTCATCTGATGTTTCGTCTTAAACGTTATAAAATCCAACATGGAAATATTACATTTTGTGTTCATGCATGCTAAAATATTGTTTTACAGATTAGTTTATATACTTCTTGTAACTCTTTATTTAGGCCTGCTAGAGGTAATAATGACCCAATTTTATAAGACGGTCAGCATTCTATCTTTTCATTTTAACTTTCAATTTCAATTTTCAGACAATTCAAATGTGATATCCACGTCACCATGAACATCATAAAAACATACATATGAGAAAAAGAAAGAAAAGACATGAAAACTAAATGTAGTGTTCACAACCAGCTGATCCCAAACATGAAGTTTATATGCATTATTCTGTAATATTAATGCCTCGTCTTTATTACCTCTGATCATTCCTCATTCTTATATAATGCTTTTAGGGGTCCTAAAAGCTAATCCCTTGAAATCCATTGACTGGTGTCTCTTAATCTAATGTGTTCTTTAATAGTAAGATGTTTACCTTCAATCTAGAAAAATTTTGAGTTTTATTGTTAAAGAGTTTAACAATATTGTTAAAGTTTATTACACTGGCATTGTGAAGTATTTGAAAACCACTACGGTCCTCAGGTAGAGGAGGCTTCTCCTTTTTTATAAATATCTGATTCAAGCCTACGGTTGTGTCCGCTGCTGGTTACTGCCCCCCATCGATTTGAAATGTTGTCAGTACAATATTGATGACACGTTATCAGAGGCTTTCATGTAAATGTATAGATATGGCCACGGAGGAGCATTAAATGCTTCAAACTCACAATGAATAGGCAGTCGTGATCACTCTTTATATTGGGGTCTTCACACCGTTCAATGGAAGAAGATGCACAATCGCTGGATGTCTACTCATGCCACAAATTAGTGACACTTTAAAAGTGACATTGTAATCCTTTATGTGAGATTCACACACAAATCCAGAGCTGTGTTCGGCTGTCCCCTAAATACAGAGTTACTCTGATCTGATTTAATTCAGTCCTTTTGGTCTAATCTGTCTAATGTATTAATCTAAATCTACATAAAAACTGACACATGTTCCTCCGCAGCCTCTCCATCCTCATCGTCATCATCATCTCCCCTGTCAACTCTCCGCGCTTGTCTGGAGGAGATAAA
>VRLP01003130.1:0-70355 GCA_009660295.1 Lophius piscatorius
GTGGTACTAATAGTAGTAGTAGTGGTACTAATAGTAGTAGTAGTAGTAGTGGTACTAATAGTAGTAATAGTAGTGGTACTAATAGTAGTAGTGGTGGTACTAATAGTAGTAGTAGTGGTACTAATAGTAGTAGTGGTGGTACTAATAGTAGTAGTAGTGGTACTAATAGTAGTAATAGTAGTGGTACTAATAGTAGTAGTAGTGGTACTAATAGTAGTAGTATTAATTGTTTTAGCATTTCAAATGTCTGTTTCCCAGGCCATTAAAGTCCTTATATATAGAACTGAAGTAAAGAACTGACAGAGGAGAGAGAGAGAGAGAGAGAGAGAGAGAGAGAGAGAGAGAGAGAGAGAGAGAGAGAGAGAGAGAGAGAGAGAGAGAGAGAGAGAGAGAGAGAGAGAGAGAGAGACGTCGACTTTCAACACCCCCTTATTCAGCGAGCGGTGAACTATACTATGGAACGTGAACATTTACGACACAAGAGAGAAAAGGATAAGAACAGTGAAAGGAGAGAAGCAAAAGAAGGAGGTTAAAGTGGTAGTAGTAGTGGTAGTAGTAGTGGTAGTAGTAGTGGTAGTAGAAACTTCAGCTAAAACGAAGCTAAAACTTCAGAAGCAGAACTTCAGACAACCAGATTGTCCCTTCTCAGGGAGCAGAGACGTTCCCTACAGCCCAAACTGCTGTGAAGGCGGACATGATGTCGGTCAAACACATCTAGAAGTTACGTTGTCTCAAGGTGCTTTCTAAAACCAAACTCTTTATTCATTATTCTACAGACCCAACAAATTCCTCCGTGAGCAGCACTTGGCGATCAGGCCCCGCCCCCTCCTATACGCAGACTATGCCCTAACCCTACTGCTTAGGGCATTATGGATGAGGGGGGCACCTGGGGGTAATGCATGGTGGTCAATCAAAATTGAATAGCAGGACGGGGGGGCACACAGTTTGCATCTAAGACATGTAATGCATCAATCATCTGCTCAGAGAGCGAGAGACAGAGAGAGAGAGAGAGAGATCCTGCACAACCGTCTGTACTCACCGATGTCCAAGAGGAGTAATGACGTGATGTGAATCTGTGAGGATAATGTTTTCCTCTGGTCCTTTATGAGCCGTGTATTGAGGGAAATGGTTTCGTCTGAGTTTTGATTCCAGATTTGGTTAGCATGCATGAGGTTTTCAGATTACTGAGTGGACCCCAACCGTTCCCCCTTCATGAATGGGTGAATGAGGATGACTCAGATGTGATGGATATGATTTATTGTATAAAATGTGTGCTTTTGTACAACGATCACAATTGATGAAGTCATTGTTGGACCACAGCGCTCTGCCCTCAGCTGGACACTCTGAAAGACACATAAAGATCATCCTGTCCGTAGAGTCCAGTCTGGGCTGATGTCAGGATGTCATTCATAAATACAGGACAAAAAAAACCTCAAACCACCACAGATTATGATTCCACGAACCGGAGCAGCACAACCAATAAAGAAGAGGAATCGGTTCTGCCAAAGTTGTCAAGAGTTCTACAGGAGTCCACATTGTCCGTGCAGACGAGGCCCTGGCAGCACTCTCATTCCTCGTCTTCTTCTGGACCAGCGGCCTCTGACGGGGCGCCCCTGTGGTCCAAGACAGTAAAGATTTGTGAGAGGTTTGTTTAGAACAGCTGAGAGATCCATAAGCTCCATGAGATGAGCAATGATAATGCTGAAGCAAGTGCAGGCAGGGGGGAGTGGGTGGAGAAGAGTGTGAGGAGTTATCTGTGACAGAGAGGAGCAGCAGGAGTGAAGGGAAAGTTTCCAAGATGGAGGTGAGAGCAGCTCTGCTGGATGGTTAAGAGACGGTGGTTCTGACCAGAAGACAGGAGGCAGAGCTGAAGATGTTCAGATGTTCTCTGGGAGTGAGGAGGAAGGACAGGATTAGAAAGGAGACATCAGAGGGACAAAGTCAGAGAGGACAGATTGAGATGGTTCTGACCCGTGAATAGGAGGGATAGTGGATCTACTGGTAGAAGGATGCTGGAGATGGAGGTTTCTGGATGTGGTGAGAGAGGACATGCAGTTGGTTGGTGTGACAGAGGAGTATGTAGAGGACAGGGGGAGATGGAAACAGATTATCTGATGTGGAATCCCTGAAAGGGAACGTCCAAAGAAGAAGATGAATGAGCTCAGCTGAAAAGAGTGGGAGTACCGGAGCACCTTCTGCTCCAGTACTCCTCATGATGATTGAACCTGGGGATGAAGATCATGATCACTCACTTATCGACTCAGGAGGTCTGTTCACCAACATGTTCCTCCAGTTCCTCCATGTTTCCTAGTTTCCATCTGTTTTTCTGTTTGTTTACGCTGTGACTCCGTCACGTTCACATCAGGAACACATGAGTGTCTTCTAAAGCCCGGCCCGGTGTTCAGGTCCGACTCACGTGTCCAACGTTTTGATGAATTTGGACCTGAGAGCCAGCATCTGCCCATTCTCTATGAGGAACACTCATCCAGGTACGTCTGGTCAGTCTTCCTCACACCAGGTTGGCGATGTGGTGTGGTTGTAAAATAATCGCCTCCGTCGTTTCATCCTCGTCAATAATCGGCCTTAAATCGGATTCAGCAGGTGGGGGAACCCGGAATTCTCATGGAGCAGCAAGAACCGGACTAGGTCCTTCAGGGAGCCAGTGACTTTCTTTTCCAGAAGATTGTGATGACCCTGAGCCTGTCTTTAACTGACCTACAGTAGGACTTGTTCACACCTTCAAACTAACCTGCCACAAAACTAGGTTAGTTGTTGGGTGATAAATGTACATATTTGTGTGTCTGTGGCTCAGGTCCATGGAAGGGTGCTGCCACCTACCCTGAATATGGAGGGGGTGGGGCATCATGCTGCCCACTGCGGTGCAGAACCTCGTTGTAACTGGGTAGATTTGGGGCGACGATCCCAGCCAGTGGCACCGTCTCTGGGACCGGACGACCATCCGCCGTCATCCTAACAGGAGGCCTGGATCAGATAAGGACAGGATTCAACAAGCAGGGTTCTGTTAAGGTGATCAGGTGAAGGAGAACGGATGGTTCCTGTTGTTCATGAGCTGCAGTGTGTAGCGCTGGAGATTCTGACTGACGGTGGCGCTAGAGAGCATCTCTGAGTTCTGACTTCATGTCTCTTGGGGCTTTAATCAATAATGAAATGACAAACAATGAACATTTATAGGTGATCCTTTATTTTAACTGTGACTCAAACCCAACTGTGACTCAAACCGAACTGTGACTCAAACCCAATTGTGTATAGCTGGCTTTTCCTTGTCCTGTCATCTCGTCTCTTTACCCAGATGTGGATTTTTATTTTAATGAAGCAAAGAAACAAAATATGTACGGAGAGAAAGATGGAACACAGTTTAAGATTAAGATTAATCACAAGCATTGATTCATTCTTTTCTAAAAATCCCATTTCTTTCAAACCCTATCTATGAAAAGTCGAGGTAGCGTTTGACCAGGAATATCCGTACGACTGCTGTACCAGAAACATCATTTACGTCACATCCCTCAGCGGGCCTTCAGAGTGGACTTACTGGGCCGACCTCCGTCCGCCTTTCATCCTGGCTTTGTAGAAGTAGATTCCCAACACGGTGGCAATAACAGCTAACACCAGGAGAGCGAGGATCCCTGCCACCAGCCCCGACACGTCCACTCTGGGCGTATGCTCTTCAAAGACACACACCACAACATCAAACTGGACGCTGTTCCCATACCGGTCAGAACCATTCTGTCGGCTGGTGTCCAACAGTAGGCCCGTACAACATCT
This sequence comes from Lophius piscatorius, assembly GCA_009660295.1. Classification (NCBI taxonomy): domain Eukaryota; kingdom Metazoa; phylum Chordata; class Actinopteri; order Lophiiformes; family Lophiidae; genus Lophius; species Lophius piscatorius. The sequence continues at coordinate 3,784 of VRLP01003130.1, forward strand.
TCAAGTTCATTACCTTGACTGTTGATATAGTTGGTCCAAAATTGTTCCTGAAATGGAAAAAAATCAGTTTTAAAATTTGAGTCAGTCAGTTCATTTTCTGAAGACAGTTGTATTTTGATGCAGGCTACAAACAAACAGACAGAACAAAGTGGCAGCCTTCAAACTTTCTCTCTGGTTCAGCTAAACTGGCCATATACGTGTGCAGGAGGAAGAAGATGGAAGACAGGGAAGGTCAGGAGACCACGTTTGGTTCTGAAGCATCTGCTCCGGGCTGAGACTGGAGTTAAAGTTTTATAAACTGATGAGAGACGATCATCCAACAAGGATGCCTCAGAGCCTTGATTTGCACTGTTGCTGATGAAGAACTTGTATTTGCCTCTCTTAAATGACTCATTGGTACAAATATCTCTGATGATGGTGAAACGTAGGGGTGTGTTAAAGAGAGTGGCGTTATACAACCAACGGTCGACCTGGTGGCAACAAGACATCAACCCTCACCAGGACCGGATATAAACCATCAAACATTCTGTTGTCCAGACTAACAGGAAAACCTTTACTTCATCTGATATCACAAAGATGTCATTTATCTTTGATAAACTTATTCAAAGACCGACTGCAACAGAATACCAATATCATCTGAATAATTATTCCACAGCGCCAGTGAAGGGAGGAAGGTTGCCACTGGTCCGGTCTAGGGAGGTAGAGTTGCTAGAAGGAAGAAAAAGAAGAATGAGAAAAGGGGAAGAAGAAGATGCTTTGAATCCATCTGTGTTACCGTCAGAGTGGTGTCCTCAAAAACCTCTCTGGCCTCCTCAAAGCTACACAGCTCCTCCAAACACTCCCTCTCCAGATTGTCGGCCACCACCACTTCAAAGTCCCAGTTGTTATAGAGCAGCGAGCGTGACAGGAAGGAGGCGGCTGACCGCTCGTCCACCAACACTGGAGTCTCTGCGGGACGCAACACAAGGAATGACCGTGTTTAAACTGAAGCAGTGACACGAGGCCGTTCAACCACTTCCATGGGTTACTACTTCATGGGTAACTACTTCATGGGTTACTACTTCATGGGTAACTACTTCATGGGTAACTACTTCATGGTTACTACTTCATGGTTACTACTTCATGGTTACTACTTCATGGGTAACTACTTCATGGGTAACTACTTCATGGGTTACTACTTCATGGGTTACTACTTCATGGGTTACTACTTCATGGGTACTACTTCATGGGTTACTACTTCATGGGTAACTACTTCATGGGTAACTACTTCATGGTTACTACTTCATGGGTTACTACTTCATGGGTACTACTTCATGGGTTACTACTTCATGGGTTACTACTTCATGGGTTACTACTTCATGGGTAACTACTTCATGGGTAACTACTTCATGGGTAACTACTTCATGGATAACTACTTCATGGGTTACTACTTCATGGGTTACTACTTCATGGGTTCGGATGAAACTGGAAGGAACGTTCGGGAATGTACCACAGAAGAAGTAGGGAGAATTTGGAGACGGACAGAAAGTCAAAATAAAGTGAACAATCATGTGGATTTATCTGTAGAGTGTCTGTAGGCGACAGAGGGTTTATCTGTAGAGCCTCTGTAAATAACAGAGGGCTCATCTGTATAGTGTTAATAGGTGACAGAGGGTTTATCTGTAGTTTTAGTAGGTTTACAGAGGGTTTATCTGTAGAGTGTTAGTAACCGACAGAGGTTTTATCTTTAGTGTTGTGACAGAGGGTATATCTGTAGTTTTAGTAGATGACAGAGGGTTTACCTGTAGAGTCTGTATGTGACAGAGGGTTTATCTGTAGTTTTAGTAGGTTTACAGAGGGTTTAAATGTAGAGTGTTAGTAACCGACAGAGGTTTTATCTTTAGTGTTGTGACAGAGGGTATATCTGTAGTTTTAGTAGATGACAGAGGGTTTACCTGTAGAGTCTGTATGTGACAGAGGGTTTATCTGTAGTTTTAGTAGGTTTACAGAGGGTTTATCTGTAGTATTAGTGGATGACAGAGGGTTTATCTGTAGTATTAGTGGATGACAGAGGGTTTATCTGTGGTGTCTATAGGTTGCAGAGGGTTTATCTGTGGAGTGTCCATAGGTGAAATAGGGTTTCTCTGTAGAGTGTCTTAAGTTACAGAGGGTTTACCTGCAGAGTGTTTGTAGATAGAAGAGCAGTCGGCCAACTGCAGGCTCAGCACTGTAATCCACACGGCGGTCAAGGCTGCCATCGAAGCTAAAGGCTACACAGAGAATAGCACGGCAGGAAATGATTCCAACAATTGTACTACATTCCTGAGAGCAGGGAGAAACGACCCAGTAAGTAACACTCACCCGTCTGACACTGTCGCCCCCGAGCTTCCAGCTGTCAAAGCTTTCCAGGAGCAAAACACCAAGTATTCCCCTAGATTTTCAGAAACGCAAACATTATTTCAAACCAAACTTCTTTGCGCTGATACCGTCAGGCTGAGTTCTGCTGTTGTGTTTGAGATAACAAACCTGTTGGACGACATTCTAGCTGGAGGGAGGGACCGCCGCAGATCATCTTCCTCACTGGCTGTTCAGGTTTGATAGAGAGCATGTGTGTGGGCAGCACTTTATTATACATTCTTTGAAACGATCTGGTCCCACTGGTTTGTTCGCAACTCATTTTTGGAGATAAATTGATGTGAACATTTTAGTTATTTTTACTTGAATGTATTAGTTTAATGAATGCTCAGTGGGAGCAGGTGGAAGAGATGACCCCACCCACTTGGGAGACAGAAAGTTTAAAACATGTCAAACCGTTGGTGTGTATTGTAATCCGTTACCTTTGACGAGTCGGCAGCCCAAATCTGAAAAACACGATTCTTCTTCTAGACAGCATAAAACCTACATGCCGGGAAAAATGTTGCTAAAACCTGAAAGATCAGCACGAAAATAGCGCTTTGAAAGTATGCCAAAGTGTGAACAAATTATTCTGAGCCATCTGGACTCACGCTTCACTGCACAGAGTAAGTAAAATGTTGCCAATGAAGAAAAACTTGAATGATAGATTTTCGGAGGAACAATTATAGATGTGTTTAATGGAAATGTCAAATTAATATTAGAGGGAACTGTGAAAAATACACCGCTATACAACAAATCAGATCTTCGCCCCTGGCCACAATGTTGAGAGTGATGTATTTGGTCATAAATAATTTAATATTTTATTTTGTCCTGCCATAATTCCTCCTCTTTCTTGGTGTTATAAAGGTGGCCAAACCCAGAAGTGACAAGGACATTTGTAAAATGCGAAACTAAAGAAAGATTAGTCAGGAAGGTGCAAAACCATTCCCTTTTTGGGGAAGTTGCGCCTAGTTTGGATCAAAGCAGGTGGAACAGGTTAACAGTGCTTCCTAACTAGATAAATATTTATATAGATATCCCAGAAGTCTAACTGACTTTGTGTTATACCAGTGTTACCTCAAATCTCTTAAACAGTGTGTGTGTGTATATATATATATATATATATATATATATATATATATATATATATATATATATATGCCCCGCCCACAATACTCTGTGTAAGCACGGTATAAAGATCACTGACTTTCAACCCTTAAAAATAACATTGTAAATCATTTATTTGAATACTAAAACCAAATGACATATTTTTAGATTGTATATTTTAAGAGTGTTTAAAATATTCACTTTGCTTTACGTACAGTAAACGTAGAAATATCCTTCATTTTCACAGATCATATTTGCTCTGCTACATTGGAAACTCTTACATATATGATCTGTAAGTGACTGTAACCTTTCTTTAAATGACAGTATTTGCAGTATCTCATAAAGTGAAAATTGGTTTATAGTGCAAATGACTCATGTTGGTAGTTGAACTGCTGAATGTGTTGGAGTTTTAAAGGTCTAAGCCCACAGTAAGATACGTGAGGAGGAATAAGTGAGCAATCATTTACTAACAAGCCTTATATCTTAACACATCCTTGAATTACTGAGGACTGCTATTGACTTGAAATCTTCCTTTTAACTTAATCATTGTTGTTTCCATATTTATTTATGTTCAATCACAACCCCTGCAACATTTCAGATTTCTTTCGTATCAATTATAATTTACAATTCCTTATTGACTTCCAAATATGATCAATTTGTTTCTCTAAATATTGAGAAACAATTAAGATCAGTTTTGAGAATATCAAACTCCTTTTCAATTGCGTATGACGTTCATTACATTTTTTTCCCAGAACAAAATAAATGTGTATCATCTGCACATACTACACATTTTAACCAACAACTAACAATCCAAATATCATTGTTGTGGGGTAGAAAGAGTATTAGAGCAGGGGTGAAGAGTATTAGAGCAGCGGTGAAGAGTATTAGAGCAGCGGTGAAGAGTATTAGAGCAGCGGTGAAGAGTATTAGAGCAGGGGTGAAGAGTATTAGAGCAGCGGTGAAGAGTATTAGAGCAGCGGTGAAGAGTATTAGAGCAGCGGTGAAGAGTATTAGAGCAGCGGTGAAGAGTATTAGAGCAGGGGCGACCCCTGGAGTACTCCACAGGTCACTGCTCTTTTCCAAACAGCTAAGGTTCTTTATCTGTGATCTTTTGTATCAAAAGTGACATTAAAACCCCATTTCTGCATAAGTAGTAATTGTTTTTTTCATAAATCTATACCTGTAAGTATTGCTCACTTGGAGTTCAAGCAAGGAGTTCCATTTGTCTTGTGTGATGTCAGCAGGATGACGCTCACGATTGACTTCCTGTAGGTCATGGAGAGGGGAACAGATAATTGGATTATAAGGCTTATGCAGAAGTCGGGTTCTCAAATAGTCAAAGTTCTTGGATGAGGGGCCACTCTGGACCTGCACACATCACGCCAATGCAAGGAGAGGCGGAGCAGGGCGAGTGATGACATCACCGCAGTGTGATCTGTATAGTGAGTGCCCTCTAGTCTGTAGGTTTTAATCTTCTGTTTATCAGATTATCTCCATACAGTTAATTAAGGACAGCATCATTCCATTATGATATTTAGTGTTTCTATTATACTGCTGATAAAAGCTGGGTGATTAACGGTCTGCAGACTATAAGTTATGAAGCATCTCCTCATTATTTCACATGTCAGCAGCACTGCTCATGCTGGACAGGACAGACGACACAGGCTTCATGTTGGATACATAAGTTTTACTTTCACATTTCGTCATTACAGAGTAAATCTTTTTCTAACACGGGTACAGGTACACAATACAGGAGGCCACTTCAGCCAGTGGACACCGCACACACTCATCTCCCCGCCTGACCGCTGCTGCCCAATGACACATGAACACGGATTAGAAATGTCTTCCAGCCACGCCCGCATTCACACACACAGAGCAAGTCCCGGTTAGTCGCCCTGCGTCCCATCCTCGGCCCGGGAAGCGGTGGACGCTATCTATTAGGACATTTTGATGAATGTCTCTATGCTGCAGTATGGCGATCGTTGAGCTCGACATGCCTGGCTGGTAAGACTCTTTGTGTCCATCCTTCAGATGGTGACGGTTCTACTAGATCTTAGTGAAGGCTGTAGGACTGTGTAGACGCTACCTGAGCCAGTACCAGCGTCCCCTGGTCAATAACGGCTCTAAGATGGAGGTGCTTCCCGTTGGAAAGCTTTGTGAAGCAGCTGCTCATCAGAGGCAGTGAGCTTCGTCAGACGTGTGTTAGTCCTCATCATTCAAATCCTCATAAGTGTCACACATGCAGCTCAGACATCAAGTGTAAATCTCACCTTCTGTTCTCTGACGAAAGAAGATTCAAACTTAGTCAATCACGCCTGACAACAGTGACATTTATGTTTTATCAGAAGTGTTTTCTAAAAGAGTGTTCCAGTTTATGAGAAGAGGCTACAGCAATGTGACGAATCCCCCACCTCTGAACCGCTCTACTCTCCTCTCTCGCCCAGCGGACGAGACGGACTCTAACAATATACCTGCCACCTACTTAGTGTCTACTTGTCTGTCACATTGCCCTGCGGTGGCGGCGTGTCTTTAGGTTACCAGGGGTACTCTAAACAAGATGGGAATGTACATATTTACATACACACCGATAACTAACAAGTGTACAAGTTCATTAAAATGACGGAATACTTGATACTGACCAATCAGATTCATTCAGAGATAACATAAGGGGGCTCATGCTGGAGGGCCTCTAAGAGGACACCAACACCTTCAATGGGAATACTGGGCAGACATTAGTGGGAAGAAGCAGCAGAGTGCTGGACCCTCTGGTCCATCCGAACCAACACGGGGTTAAATGTATATTTTGGGTTGGGTCTTCAACACTGACTTTGAGGAATGTTCTGCCAATGAGAATGAAATTGCTCTTGCTCTCTCACTCATACACGCACACTCACACTCTCTCACACACTCTCTCACACACACACACACACACACACACACACACACACACACACACACACACACACACACCAGCTACACAGGTAACCACCAACAAATCAAGAAGGTAGCATCATGTTAATCAACAAGGAGAACATGGTGGGGATCAGAACAGAATCTGGGACGAGTACAACAATTATTTTACCACTGCTGCCCGCAGTGGCTGCTTCCCTTATGTAGGTTACAGACTGTTGGAGGGAGGATGGGGAGGTCACTTGTGGGGATGGTGGGAGGATTGGTCAAGGTGGTCATCCGGACTCTCAGAACTGCTGGGCCAGGAGCTCGCACAGACGTCTGGAGACTGATTCCTTGCTGCAACGCAGAGTCAGCCGGTACATCTGCGACAGATGGACAGAGTCGTCGTTCAGAGGTTAGCCTGTCCAGCCTGAGCCCCAACACGGTAAAAAAAAAACCCAGAGGGTTTATTCCATTGCAGGTGAACGTTTAATCTGCTGGACCCTGTGATCACCACACATCCATACTGGCTGTTGAGAACCAGCAGCACAACAGCAGCCATCAAACGGAGTCTGGAGCTAGATATGGTCCGGGTGCAGGGGCCACATTTATAAAACGGTGCGTAGGATACCGGTCAGGAGGCGGCGTACGGACAAATATATGATTTTTGACGAATCCCCCACCGTTGCTTGGTGGACATACTAGTGGTGTTAAAAAAACTTAAAGGTCTGAGAGCAGCAGGAAGTGTTCGACTCGCTGAAGGTGCTGATGGTGGGACTCACAGGCTGACAGACGTCTGTCCAACTTCAACTGAATCAGGGACTGGCTGAATTTAAAAAATACAAGCCGCACGTGGCCGTTAACCTTTCTGAATGGAAGGCTTTCGGGGTATCCCTCCTGACAGTCAGTTTTTTAAATTTCAATGATATAAATATTGTCTGATGATTATAGAAAACATACAAGTGTTTGTTTGCAGTGAAACATATTTCTCTCTATATTTATTATCCAGAAAGGAACAATCAAACACCTGTTTGAACATTTTTTTTGTAAAATAGGTTTTGGCATTAATTCCACAATCAGTTTCTCCCTTTAATCCTTCTACCATCTGAACTGTAGTTTCCCTGTTTCTCCAGTTTTGGAAGACCGCACATTTTCCCGTCTGGTTTGCTTCTTAACAGTGCCAGGGATTGCGTAGAATGCGGAGTACGCATTATTTTGTGCGTACGCATTGTTTATAAATGAGGCTCCAGGTCTTTGAATGAGGCTTGTCATTTAGACCTAAGATATTAACATCTGAAAATAAAGGTGGTCACACACACATTGGTTTATTTAGATCATTGTGTGAGAGGGAGTTATTCACCAACTCATGGAATCAGTCATGTGATCTCTTGGGAAAGCTGATGTAAATGCAGTGGAGTTTAATGTAGGCCTAGCAGTCAATGAGCCGGTGTGCCGTACCTGCGCCTGAGCGTTGGGCTCCAGTCGGAGTAGACAGCCCACCTGCTGGCCCTTGGTCTGGATGACTCCAGCACACACATAGTTCTCTGGATTTGGATCCACATTATCAAGCAAGGCAGTCCCTAGTCCGAGTAGCTGCACAAGAATGACAGAGACAAAGACCAGGAGAGAATATAAGACATGGCCAAAATGTGATCTGGTCTATGGCATGTACACATCTAACCAGGAAGGATGGGTACGATCATTTGATGTTTAGGAATGAGAGAGATGGGCTCAGACAGACAGTGCCTGGATCTTATGACATGCTCTAAACCAACAAGCTATCACACAGCGCTTAGCACCCACCGACATGAAATGAACAAATCCAACATGCCAACATTCTTCTGCAGTTTCGGGGGGGTATACTCAAATACTATATACTGAGGAAACCCAGACGGACAAGGAGACTGCTGGCAAGAATTGTAGACGCAGTAATTGCCGACATACCTTCGCCTTCAGGACCTCTGTGTCCATGCTGTTGTTGGCCTTGAAGATCTTTTGGGCTTCCTGCTGAGGCCTGATTTCAGAGGAGACGAGGGGAGAGAGATCAGCATTTAAAGGTATACAACGCATGACACATGACAGAACACACATACACACACACTCACAGAACACACACACTCACAGAACACACATACACACACACTCACAGAACACACACACTCACAGAACACACATACACACACACTCACAGAACACACACACTCACAGAACACACACACTCACAGAACACACACACTCACAGAACACACATACACACACACTCACAGAACACACATACACACACACTCACAGAACACACACACTCACAGAACACACGTACACACATACTCACAGAACACACATACACACACACTCACAGAACACACATACACTCACAGAACACACATACACACACACTCACAGAACACACATACACACACACTCACAGAACACACATACACACACACTCACAGAACACACATACAAACACACTCACAGAACACACATACACAAACACAAAGACTGACTGGCTGAGCTGCTTCCAGCGCTGGAAGAAGTCGTGTGATGTCATCTCGGTGGGCTGAAAGAACTTGTTGATGGTGACTGGCAGCTTCAGGGTCAGGTTCTGCAGAGCACCACCATACCTGAACGACAAAGTACATATGAAGCATTTCTCCCCAAACTTTAGTCAAGACGCTGGAGTCAATGAGTCGAATTCACAGAAAACCCCGATTGAGTTGCTGCACATATATGACTGGAGTACAGCATGTCATATGACGATGGTACAAACAAGTTCACGTTTATACATGATGTACCGACTCCGACAGGTTGCGTTTTGTAGTATTTGTGTCGTTTCCGTTTCCAGAGGACCAGTTATTATAGAAATTTGATATCACCTCGCCGGCCAAATAGAATTGTTCTGCACATCGGATGTGCCCGCGCCCTTCGAAGTTCAAATGTGTGCTTCAGAAGGTCAGCCACATGCTAGCGACTGGTACTGGGACTGCTGTTAGAAACCAGGATGAAATCACATTGTCAGAGCTTATACTGGTACGGAGGGACATGGCCTGCCCCAGATCCAGGATAATCCCTTGCCCCATGTGATCAGATTGTAGGCGGTTCCTGGATGAAGGTATTGATGCGTTTGAATGGTTCACACAAGTCAGTCATGAATCCAATCGAGAACCTCTGGAGCATTTGGTATCGTACATCCAACGGCTCCAAGTAGCACCAGTGACTGTACGACAGCTCACTGAGGCCCCGATCCAAGTCTGGGAGGACAATAGCCAGGAGATCATCCAACGTCTCATCAGGAGCATGTCCAAAGATTGTCGGGAGAGCATTAGAAGCACGCGGAGGCCGTAAACACGACAGAGCCACATTATGAGTTGTCGTGTGTAAAGCATGAAAATTGAATCAGCATGGGATTTTCATTTTTCACTTTGACTTTTGGTGCCATATAGAATCCAGACTGAAACTAGTTAATCATTTTTAACTCGACAAATAACACAATGTATATAAATGAAGATTTTAAACTTTAACAATTTTATTGCGATTCAACGTGTGATAAAGTTCTGCCGTAAGGTTTTTAGCACGTCGAACAGGAACTATCATCGGTCATCAAACGCCGGGCCATGTTCCCCTCTTTGCCCCACTATTTGGTAAAGCTTACCTGAACTTGATGTTGAGTTGGGGGGCATCAGCAAAGTCAGTCAGACACTCGATGTTCAGGACCTGCTGGATCTGGGCTCCCCCCTCAACAAGCGGTTCCACTGGTTTGGTCTGAACATTGAGCTGTGGCTTTTTGTCAAGGACATCAGGCAGTAACAGAAAACATTGATCCAAAGCCCAGCACTGAAGCTCTGACTATCTCGTATAGATTCATCTTTCGACAGACAGTCTGAGCCTTTATACGTTCACATTCTAATGCAAGATGTTATCAAAGGGTGGGTCTCATACTGAAGGATGGGAACCCATTCGCTATTTTCAAACTGTATAAGGGCTTACCATTAACATACACATAGATGACTATACGCAGCTGATATTTACAACCATCAGATACACAACATGTTGTCTCCTACTTCATCCAACATCATTTCAGCATCAACATCGTAATATGGGCACGTGAAACATAAACACAAGGGAAGCCGGAAGGATATGAGACTGCAAATCCCCAGGACAGTTGACTGTGGTGGTGAAGCTGGCAAACTGCACCGAGGTCTTGTTGCCGTAGAATAGGTACATTCTCCCTGAGAGAGACGCACACAGGGGTAAACGGTAAGAAATATTACAAGCCCAGTAAACATGACAGCCAAGGATTGGCAAACCCTGAACCCAGCCAGAGACGAAGAGTGTTAGAAGAGTAAATCAAATCAAATGTTATTTATATAGCGCCAATTTACAACAACTGTTGTCTCAAGGTGTTTTCCAAAAAGAGCAGGCCTAGAACAAACTCTTTATTCATTATTCTACAGAGACCCAACAAATTCCTCCATGAGCAGCACTTGCCAACAATGGCGGGAAAAAAATCTACCTTTAACGGACAGAAACCTTGAATGGGTCCAGACTCAGGGTGGACATGGCCTACTGCCTTGACAGGCTGGGTTTGAAGGGAGAAGGGAGCGATAGAGAGAGGGAGAGAGTGGGTGGGCGAGGGGTGTGAGAGAGAGGGCAAAAGAGACTTTGACTTTCAACACAACTTTATTTAGCGAACTCAAACGATGCAATGAAAGCCGGTGTGTTTAAATACCAAGTGAGGACTTCAACAGAGGGTGGTCACCAACTTCCACCTCAGGGTCTGTGAATAGTCCCATAGTGAGACGCATCATTGATTGTTCTTCAAAATGGATCCTGAGCTGCTTACTTAAGAAATATCTAACTTCTTTTAGAGAACACAAGTTTAATATTGTCTGAAACCAATCGCCAAGGTGTTTATAACGTACCCAAAAGTGCTTGCTCTTGCTTTACTGTTTTAGGGTATGGCTGATATTTTAGTACCTGAACCAAAGGGGAAATTTTATTTTCTGCATCAAGACCTGAACAAAGTTCTTTGATAAAACAACAGATGTGCCGCTCTGCAGATGCAATGTCTTGTCTGCTTGGTGAAATTATCAATATACAGTTCAGCAGGGTAACATAGGACACACTGCAGCTCCTACCAGAAGGTATCAGGAGGACTATCTCCACCATGGCCATGGCAAAAATGGAAGAAATTAATCAATGGTCGGTGGCGGGGGACACCTATATTCCATTATACCAAAAAGTGGAAGGCATACTAGAAGCTCATCACATTTGGGTGGAAAAAAAAAATGAAATACCCAAATTTCTAGTCGACAACCATAGCTTACCCAGGTTCTGACGATACTCTGATTTGATGCCAATCTGTAGCAGCTGGTTCTCAAACAGAACGCCATTGTTCTTGCACACAAACCTAGAACAGGAACACGAATATGGGGTTAGTCCATGCCACTCTGTCATGTATTTTAAAACATAGGAACAATTTAAGACTGACAGAAACACTTTACAGGTGTTCCTCTCTGAATGGGACGTTTCAGAACATGTCAGTGGGTGGTACATCACAACACTGTCTCTGCCTACAAGCGACGAGTCAACTCTTGAAAACACAGAGCTGGATCAGCTGCATGACCCATGTGACCACCTAATTAGATGGCCTGGGGTTAGTAGACAGCGTACTCTCCGTATACCTCAGGTCACCTGCGGACAGCAGATGGCCCCTCTCCTTATTAGTTACCTCCGGATAGTAGACAGTCCGCGCTCCCGATAGCTCACCTCGCGTTAGTGGACAGGCCTAAAGGTCACCTTGGGGATGATAGACAGCCTAATCTTCTTATCGGTCATGTAGGGTTAACAGATGGCCCACTCTCCATTCAGCCCCCATTTAGTCGCCTTGGTTTACTAAACCGTGGCAGTTCCCATGTTTTCTTCTTAAGGTGGGAACAGGTTAGATTTCCAGGACAGAGGTAACTACGGTAGTCATCATTACATCTGCAGCATCTCCCACAAACACATACTTCACATTTATCACGTCAAAATTCATCCCAAATATTAACCTGATTATGTATATGTATATTTGTAGTTGCTCCTTTTATGAGATATTTTGAAATTCATTATCATGTTTTTGAGTAGTTGTTATGGAAACATGTTTGAGATGACGCTGAAGGATATCTCAAAAACTATACAGGTTAGCTTCACTATTATTAATTAGTTGTGACTTCATATTTAGGGTTCTCTAGAAATCTTAATGAGTTTCCATGTAAAGAGGATTTTAACCTGACTCTGATATGGGTCATCTGTTTTGGATGGATAAATAAATACACAAATACATATATATATATGTATATTGATATTGATATAAAACCTTTCAATCTCTCAGAATAATTCATCATTATCATTTGCTAATTTTTTCGAGCACGATCAAACTTGACAATCAAGAGGAAGTTTAAGTCCCTTAGAAGGTTTCCATAGATGAACCTACAGGAGGATTAGGACCGGTGCCGCCACTTCCCCCGCGGAATGGAATTTGCTCAGCTGTGAAGGTCTAGATCTGCGTCTTGGGCAGGCAGGCAAGAAGGAGGGCAGGGGTTGAGGAGGCTGGACAGGTTGGGCAGGCAGAGGTCTGGTTTCAACGAACTTCCCCACACCACCTTCACCAGTAGCAGAGTTATCACCAGCCGAACCTGTAGTCCGGGCCAACCCACTGCCCAACTGGACATTAGCTGATGGAGGGACCCCCGCCTCCCTCCAGGACCTGATTATCCCAGTAATCTGCTGTCACAGCGTCACACTGACTTTTAGAAGTTTTTGCTTAATTTGGCATAAAGCTCTGTGCAGAGTAATTCATGTTTAGTTGCAGTTGTACTTCAAAAAAATACAATTAAAACCGCATTAAAGGACTGATTGTTAATAAAAGTATTACTCAGAAATCCACTTTTTCTGCGGGAATATTTTGGAAAAGTAAATCTCAGCTTAACTGGCACTTGAAAAATGATCTTGGTGAAGATTGGTGGCTTCTGCTCTAGGGTCCCCAGAGGACTGGCATTGAAAAATGTTTTGAAGGTTTCTGGTTGGTCATTTTCAGTTGTTCAGTTGCTGGAAGGTGTTAAATGATGTGGACGGAGCTCAAACAGTTTATAGAAACAAGTTTGACAGCAAGTCAACTTGTGAGAAGATAACCGACATCTATAATGTTTGTTGTTAATTGATGAGTGATAAAAAAATAGAAGCCTTAGAGTGCAGTGATGGTCAGCTGGCTGCCAGCACGCCACACGGACCCCCGGTCGAAGAGAACCCCTTCAGAATGATATAGGCAAAAAAAAAAAAAACAACTTCAATATTCATATTAGGTTGATTTGGGATCAATCTATTATAAACCTTTATAAATGAATATGTAAACTATAAATTTATTTTTAAAGTCTGACACCGGTTGCCAAGAAAACCGTAAGATTACCGAAGGTGTTTCTGGGCTGATGTTTCACTCGTGACAAAGCAAACATTGAGAGAAAGCGCTTACTTGTTGAGGAGTTCGTCCGCCTCAGACAGAGGAGCAGCAGGATCGTCAGAGGGAGGAGCAGAGCTGAGAGACCATAGGATAGCACCAGGACGAGGAGGTAGAAGGGGTGGATACAGAGGCAACAAGGCAAACAAGGAATGCATGCACCAGAAACGGGGGATGAGAAACCATCGATTAGACACGGGGTTTGTCAGTGTGATTGAGGTTGGTTAGAAGCAAACAAGACGGGGAAATAAAAAGAGAAAATGCAGAGGTTAGTAAAAGTAGCTTTTACAAAAACAGCTAATCATTTCACAGTGAGTTAGCTTCCATGTCTAATATGCTTGCAGTGCTGCCACTATGTATATGGCTATTTCTATTGTTTCGGTTCTATAAGAAATCTAAGTAGAGCTGTGAGCAGATAGTGTAGACCCAACTTTGATTTAACAGTTTTGCTGAGTATCACTGTCCGACTTCACCGTTTAAACATTGAGGCAAAGGATCAGTAATTATATCTCTGCTTTTTGGGGATATCACTACTTATGACTATGGGCATACAGATGGGCTATAGATGACATGCAGGAAGGATACAATGAAACCCTGCAGGATTCAAAGCCAAAAACAACATTTCATACATGGCTGAAGATCTCTAGTGATGACGACTGATCATGGCTGATCTCTACTGATGACGACTGATCATGGCTGATCTCTACTGAGGACGACTGATCTCTAATGATCATGACTGATCTCTAGTGATGACGACTGATCATGACTGATCTCTACTGATGACGACTGATCATGGCTGATCTCTACTGATGACGACCGATCATGGCTGATCTCTACTGATGACGACCGATCATGGCTGATCTCTACTGAGGACAACTGATCTCTAATGATCATGACTGATCTCTACTGATGACGACTGATCATGATTGATCTCTACTGATGACGACTGATCATGGCTGATCTCTACTGATGACGACTGATCATGGCTGATCTCTACTGATGACGACTGATCATGGCTGATCTCTACTGATGACGACTGATCTCTTATGATCATGACTGATCTCTACTGATGACGACTGATGATGACTGATCTCTACTGATGACGAATGATCTTGACTGATCTCTACTGATCATGACTGATCTCTACTGAGGACGACTGATCTCTACTGAGGACGACTGATCTCTAATGATCATGACTGATCTCTACTGATGAAGACTAGTCATGACTGATCTCTACTGATGAGGACAGATCATGACTGATCTCTACTGATGACGACTGATCATGACTGATCTCTACTGATCATGACTGATCTCTACTGATGAAGACTAGTCATGACTGATCTCTACTGATGACGACGATCTATTAAGTTAGTTTTTGCCAGATTTTGGTGCAAAACAAAACACATCTGTTGGGGGAGTATCGTCACTATCTCCAACACTCCTGTATATGTTCTGACATATATCACAAATCCCATAAGCTTCTGTAAACCAAATGCAAAATCTGTAACACATAAACCAACTGGTAAAACACTAAATATACCAGAGGGCAGAAGAGTGGATCGTGTTTGATCCCCATGCAGCAGCAACTAACATTTGCAGGTCAGCAGCCACCAGCGTACTTATTACTGGTGAGTTGAATCCTCAAGCAACAATAAAACCTCAAGTGAATTGTTGACTTCTTCGGCGGCTTTTGGCTGGTTATTCTGCAAAGTCTCTACGTCTCCCCATCTCCTGTCTCTGTCGTCAAGACCTGTTTCCCCATCTCCTGTCTCTGTCCTCAAGACCTGTCTCCCCATCTCATAGCGCTGTCGTCTTTTCAAATGTATGGATTTTTGTATGAAAGTAAAAAATGAATTTAAAGGAGCCTTCAGACATCCTTCACGGAAGTCAAGGGTCTGTTTGTCAGAGAGTCCCTCTGAAAACTGCAACAGTTTGGGGTTAACAGTTTGGGGTTTTGGGGTTGTTTTTTCTGTGTGGTTTCTTCATTTTCATGAACACCACAGTCTGTGGACTTGAAAATGCATTTAACGATAAAACTAACAGGTACGCACCACAAATCTAAAGCAATGAGGTAGTTGGCTTTTTTTGCCGATGCTGAGTGAAATGGTGGTTGAGTGGTAGCAAACGTTTATGTTCCCCTTGAAAATATGAAAAGGATCAACCTAAATGTAGAGGAAGCAGGTGCTCCACTGTAAACATCCAGGAATCATGTGCCTCAAACGCCCCTTTAACTGCTGTGTGAATGAATTAATCACGTGTTCAACTAAAGATAGGAGCCTGTCGGAGAAAAAAACATGTTGAGCGGCTGTATTTGTATGGATCTCTCTAGTGCTATATTAAACTAGTGGGCCCTTACTCCAAGTCACCAGAACCCTCCACCAACATGGAATCAGAGGTCTCGGTGGGCTGTTCCAGATCCCTGGCAATGTCCAATCACGGTAGAGAACAGGAGACAGACGCGCATTCAAATCAAGACACACACCCACACACACCCAGAGAGAAAAGGAGACAAGGGAAGGAGAGAAAAAGACAAAAGCCAGTCACATACACAGCAAGTTAAATAAAAAAAAACAACAACAAAGAGGTGATGCAGACCTGCCAACCATGAAGAAATGACTAGACTGTCTACTTCAGCTCTCATGGCCTCCCTTCAAGACTAGTGTCACATTCCTGGACCAAACATTCATCCCCTGCTACGAATCATCGTCTGACAACAGTCAGGATAGTAAATAACAGCCAGACCGCCAGCTTCAGCTCACACAGATCTGTGCTGTGAAGAAGTATTGGGCCAACTGCTGTTTTCTTCTAATTAATGACTAAACTTTACTTAATGTAACTTAAAAGACGATGAGGAAACTTAAGAAAATTAAATAAATGATAATTGTTTATGTAGATGATGATGAACAGGAGACTGGGGTTCGAATCCCTGTCAAAAGAGGGCGTGACCAAAAATCCAGTGCAGAGCTGTAGGCAAGGTCCTTAGTGTTACCAGCCTACATCTAGAGCCGGTCCAAAGCCCAGATAAATGGGAGGGTTGGCCTTTTTATGTCATTTAGTCTCTCAATGAAGTACAAAACATATATCAATAAAGATTTTCATCATCAGTTCTCCGTGCACCGAGAAGTGTTCTCCTAATGTTGTTGTTGGTTTATGTATTTGATTCCCTTCTTGTCTTTTTAAATTATTCATTTACTAATAGATATGATGTTATTATTTAAAACTAATTTTGTATTTCATATTAAAGGGAGTTTGAAGATCCTCCACAGTGTCGTATGAGAGACACACAAAACTAGAGGAAACCAGGGGAGTGGTTGAATACTTTTCACAGCACTGTAGTGAAGAGACAAAGATGGTTGTATGTTGACTTTTACACCTTCATTGTTACTGCTGTTTGATGTTATCTCCATTTGTTCACTTCGACTGGATAAATAAAGATTTCTTCTGATTAAAAGCTCATGACTCGCTTTCATCATATGGAGAAAATCATTAAAAGTAACAGATTGAAGACATTTTTAATGAGCCCAAGTTCCTCCTTCAGACACTGTATTGTTTAAAGCCCTTCCGTATCTGATCACAACTCTCTCCAGGTTGACAGGTCCATATCAGACAAGGAAAGAGAAAAAAAGAACCAACCAGCACAGACACATTCCTACCACATTAATTTCACAAACACTCCACAAACACAAACCGTTACAAAAATCATTTTAGAAGGATGCACTAGGACATTAGAATTCAGGGTGCTTTGAGTTAATGGTCCAAAACTAGTTTTGCCGAGTCCAGCATCAAATCTTCTGTTTCAGACACATATGACATACTAATGCCAAGTGGCCTCTAGGCCTTCCTGTCAGTCTGCTCACAAAGGGCCTTCTCTTTAACGAGTACCGGAGTAAAGGGATAAAGCACAGGCAAACTGGAAATGTCCTGAACGCTGATTCCGAGCTCCAACTGCAAAAAGTCTTATGTCCCAGCACAGCCCAGTGGGTGTCATTCACAGAAGCGGTCACAAAAAAAAACAGTTAAAAGAGTTCTACTTGATAGTTTAGAGCCAACCCAATCAGGATGTGAATCGCATTAAGTAGGGGCTAATTGTTGTTTAAATGTGTCAGTATAATTGACATATTTCAGGGTTTCCGGCAATTTTTGAAAGTGCAGAACCCTGTTGGGCCTAAAAAACAGGTATTATGGACATGCATTTTCTCTGGGTTATTTAACTTTATTTGATGTAAGGAAGAATAAATGTTATTATCCGAGTGTTTAACATCACTTATACAGTCTACATGTTCTTATTTGATGACCAAAACATTATCTTTGGCAGAAGAATCGGACTACTATGAACCTTCTCCATCACCGGGAGAGTAACAAAGTATTAGCAGGAGCAGCGAACTCCAGCACTAGTTGGCCGGTAGATACAGCTTAAACCAGTTCATCAACTGATCAGTCCATTTCAGATTCTTTAGCATCTGGAACGCCAATGTCTTTATTCAGAGGTAATGATGCAATGGAGATGTTGCTCTCCACTGCCGGGGCAGACTTACATCATTTGCTGAACACAAGCCAACAAGAAGATGTTACCATTGCTCTGAAAATAGGTATTCATTAATGAGAGCAGCTGATCTTCATGAGTGCATGCATAATGCTGCTGAATGACATTTACCCAGAGTACCGTGCGTCTTTCTGCTGGGATATTGCTCTTGTTGCCCTCTAACCATGTTTGATTTGTGTAATGTTGCTGTCTCAAGGCTATTTCCACTACATTCTGCACTTATAGAAATACAACATAAGCTTTCACCTTAAAAAGCCGTCATCATTCACAGCAGCAGAGGTAGCAGCAGGACCCGCCTCAGAGAAGACATCTACCAATAGACTGCCAGCGCTGGCCGGAGCTGCACCAATGGGAGCAGCAGAGCGAATACCAAGGAGGTCTGCTGATGGCGATGGGGTTGACTAGGACATAGAAAGAGACTTAAAGTAGAGCTACACAACTTTAGGAATTTGTTCCTGCTACTGGTCAGCATGCAGTTGATTTATGTATACAGATGTTGCTCACAGCATTGGAGGCAGACACCGCTGCTGTGTCCGGCCCCCGATCGCCCCCTCCATTTAACTCCCCCGCCTCCCTTTTGTTGTCTTCCAGTTCTGTCACAGACATAGCACCAGGACCCTTCTTCTTCTTCAGCTTGGCCAGGATTGATGACTCCCTCTCTGGGAAGGGAGGCATTTCCTCCAGGACAGTGGCCTGTGGGAACAGCAGCCCACTGTGGTTAAACAACCCACAGAGGCTGGCCCTTCCACTGGGGCCATCATTACAGACAAACTGAGCTACTTTACGAGCCATTAATGACTGGACATGACATGAGGGTCGTCAGAACTAACCAGGACATCAGTGCTAGCGATAGAAGATAGCTTCAGATATTCAACAGCACGCTGCTGCAGCTCCACATCGGAGTTACGAATCTGGCTATCGCAGCGAAGAACCTCTTGGATGGTGGACTTGGTCTCTGGGAACAGGTTGATAAACTTAATGTAGGCTGACAGCAGCAGAGCACGCGTGGGCACGGAGCACAGATGGAACTTGGAGTGGAGAAGGTTAAACTGGACCAGGGGGCTGGATGACAGGACAGACACGTTATTATTGATCATTGCAACTTGAGCCCTGATGCTGGGGCAGCTACAAACATACATACCTGGAGCGCGGGTCACCAGCAATGAGGTTTCCAAATTCGCCCAAAATGTAGCCTCCAACCTTCACCATGTTCTCATGGCAGGCGGGGGCCTGCAAGGCCTTGAGAAGATAAAAGTTTGTCTTTAAAGCTGTGTAAAAACCACATTTCCTTTTAAACCAGGGCCAGCCTCGATCACTACTTTAGTCTTTATTTGCATTTTTCTCTCTCAGTCACAAGGACACTAGCCTCTCAGCCTCTGACTGTAACTTCTAGTTAATGCTGCTCTGAATCACGTGCTCTAACACTGCATCCTCATTTGTTGAGGAGGAAAGTAGGAGCTTCTTTTTAGATGCAGGTGATATTCCTTATGAAAATGCGACTGAATTTTTGTACTCCAGGAATGAGATTGCATAGACAATGAGTCAAGATTGCAATTTTATTATGATAAATTACCCAGCCATATATGCAGGCATTATTTTTCAAAGTGTTCAAATTGAGTTATGCCTTTTGAAAAAACCAAGTAATGAATTCTTCACATTAACTTTGCAGCCTCTGAACAAAATGTAAACACCCTGAACAAACTCAATTTATTTATGGTTCTGTGTTTGGAGTTTGTCACATCTTCTCATTTAATGTCTTTCATTTTTGGACCAAATAATGGCAGGAAGTATCAGTAAGAGTTTAAACAATTACTAGTAAAAACCAACAATGGCCATCCCTACAGCATCCAAATGTAAAGTGCATTATAAATTAAATGTATTATTATTATTATTATTATTTAAAGTGAAGAGACTGGGTTTGGGTGAGTAGAGGTGCTGTAATTTTAATCCATTAGTCCTTGCCACTAGCGTAAAGGAGGGTCAAGAATGATACATTAGGATGATGTTATGATCACAGGGACACTATACAGTCATACTGTCTCTCTTCTGAGTGTAAATTCTGAGTGACACTTAGTGGAGTACTAGTAGAACCATATACTTATCATTCCAATGTTGTTGTAGTTCTTTTAAAAGTTTTTTATTTAAGTGATTTTCTGCTGTTGGGTTTCATGTTTCCATCTATTGGACTAATATCAATAAAGATAATTTAAAAAAATTAAGCCTTACAAGGATTTTTTAAAATCTGACCAGAACTATTTAAATGAGGACAGGCTCTGAACACGTTTCCTGTAAACAGTTGTTGATATTTCATAGATATAATGCACCACATACATTTATTTTGGTAAAGTCCTGTCCGCAGTGATCAACATTTTTCCTCATTTACAGCGCAGCGTAATCAACATGTCCAACTCACAACACTTTATTTTATACATTCCATGCAGTGGCACCTCAAAGACGGTCTTGGCAGCGTAGCCCTGCACATCGTCCCGGTTGATGACGATCTGAATCACGCGATACCACACCTCTTCACTGACGTAGTCACCAGCAATTCGGATGAGGTTGAGGATGGTGTCAACGTACCAGGAGTAGTCCACAGCATACTTCTCTGCGAGTATGGCCACCTTCAGCACCTAAAGACGGAAGGCATCAGCCTGGGGTTAAAGGGCCTCTACAAGGATTTACTTCCGCACTGCCGTGTACCGAGTCGTGAGATGTCAGGGTGTAACAGGAACCAGCCAAGATTGGTTTCCTAAAGCAACTGGGGGGAAATGGACAGACTAGAGCAGCAGTGATCAGTCTTTCAAAGTAAATATCTATTCTTACGTGCCAATAAAGGCAAAGATCTACTATTCCCAAATATATGAAAGGGGATGGGGTGGGGGTTAGGGGCTGACAGGGTGATGGTCGCCTCGGCCTTATAAGAGCACCGACTGGCAAGTAGTACCACCTTTTAATTGGTAAGAAATAGTCAATAGCAGATTGAAGGTTTATTTAAGGTTGAAGTGTAGGTTTATGGTTGTGATGTCACAAAGACTCTCTTCCCTCTGAAGAATACCGTATTTCCTTCAGACCGATGATGGCAGAATAGAGCTGCTGCCCACATAAATAGATCTCAGTATGAATCTGTGAATGGAAACACCCACCATCTCCTCTCTGATGGAGTAGTCTGCTGTCTCCAGGTAGCTCAGCATCTCCGCCACTATCTGTTTGGCATTGCTGCGGTCACACATGGCATAGAGGAGATCGGCCGCCCTCTGACGAACGCTCACGTCCCTCTCCGTCTGCAGAGACACAGAGCACCTGGTCAGTGTAGAAAGACAGACCAGTTGACACTAAGTTGGACACCGGTTAGTTAAGACCATTATAAGAGGACTGTTGGACCAATAAATTAGCTGTGAGTATTAAGAGAGTTTTGTCTGACAGTTAGCTTTGAGGATTACAAAAAGGATAGTCTTAGCTGTAATCAAGTGAGCTGTGAGGAAGAGGAAGACGGTTTGATCAGTAAATGGAATAGAATAGAAGTTAGGGGTTAGCTGTGAAGTGATCCTACTCAAGTGGTTTTTGCATAAAGTCTGTCTCATGTCTGGGTGACTGTTTCTGGGTCACAGTGTGTAGTACTACCTTGAGGGCGTTGATGACAGTCTCAATATGCGTCTTGACAGCTTCGTGGGAAAACTCTGAACTGGCTAAGGTGCACATACTCTCCAAGGCCAGGTAGCGCAGGTTCGTCTCTCTGTGCTGCAGGAACTGTCCCAGCTGGTTACAGGCTCGTACAAGCAGGTTTGGCTCGCTGCACCACAGGAAAAAAAGTTAACTTCTAACCACAACACAATGGCAGTGAAGTGAAGATCCACAAGGTTCACTAGATTGTAAAAATCACAAGTCACGATTTAGGGTAAAAACAAATGTTTCATTAAATTAAAAAAATAAAAATACATTTATCTAGAAAAATGAATAAGATATATGATGTCTTCGGTTTGGCCATACTGAACTGATGTCCCTAAATTCAAGAAAAGCCTTTTCCTGTAGAGAATCCTGCGTAAATCTTCACAGCTAACACCATCTTGAAAGCATTGCAGAGAAGGAAAAAATACATTTTCTGGAAAATGTCAAAGCACAAATATTAAGGACCGGTCAGGAGGTAAGAGTTTTGTGCATAAGAGTTTAGATCTAACGTAATGTGTGTTTACACGTTGTGGAAATCACTTTGTAACAAGTGCTCTGTACCCCGGCAAAACTGTGTCCGGTTTGCATTCTACTCATTCTGCCACAATGGGTAGAATGCAAAATCAGCATACAAAGAAGAAATCTATGAGAAAAAACTAAAGGTGAGAAAATAATGATAATGTCAACCATGGAATTATAATTTGACCACAGTACATATTTTTTTGTTAGCTCAGGTCGAGTTGTTCTTTCCTCAAACATATCTTTTATTTCAAAATAGAATATAAGGTCTTGAAAAAGAAAATCCTTCTGCCTGCTCAGCAATGAGGCACAAAACTTACAACGTAGTTACCAAGTCTTTTTTTATGTCCGGAGTTACATATGAAATAAATGTTCTGAATGCAATTTGATGAATTAATAACATAAATTGCCTGACAACCTAAGCATTAAACCAAAGTCATGGGAACACAACATTGCGTGGCAACAATCTAAAAAGAGTCTCTGTCTGGGAAAGAACACTGTCAGCCCTAATCCACCAAAACTCTGCAGTTGGCTGGTCAGCAGTGGCAGCAAAATCCCTGTCCAAGTTCTCCAGCGACCGACCTCTCCATGCTGGCTGCTGTGATATCAGGTCCTTTCAATGACAATATGTACCATATTTTCATGTATGTACCATATATTGGGTGTACTTATATGGTACCCACACAAGCTGCCAGGTTTGGGGTTTATAGTCAGGGCTGGTCCTGATCTTGTATCACCATTGGTTGCACCTTGCTTTTATCTTATGGTTGGCGACTTTAAACATCCACTTTAGGGCTCTGATCCCTCTTTTCTACAGTAGTTCAGTCAGGCTTTCTGGGATGCACTGGAAATGGTCCACGAGTTCTTTCACAGATACAAACGCTGAAATTATTTTTAGGCTAAAGGTATAAAAATTCCCTATATATGTATGAAGTATACAAATGTATTGCGATATCAGATGTGGAGCAAAAATTGGAGAGTTGGACAACCAACCACCAAGATTTTAAAGATTCAACATTAATCCTGAATTAAGTGGTAATTTAATTTGTTTTCTTTAATTAAGAGTCATTCCCTCTGGGATTTAAGTCATGTTATAAATTAAATGTACTATTATTATTATTATTATTTATTATTATGTTCAGGGCCTCTTGTGAATGTTTCCAAACCTGAGCACTACCTGAAGCCATTTCAATGACTGCGGATAAACTGCTGACTGGCTGAATTGATCATGATGTAGCTAAGAGTTCTCACCTGTCATAGTGGATGATGAGGGAGATAGCCTCAAACAGGATAGCATTCTTTGCATTGGAGTGCTGAACCTTCTTGGACTTTGGTGGTTCCTGGGCTTTATTGAGGATAGTCTCTAGACACTCAACCAGGCGGCCCTTGACTGCACCATCCTCTGGAGGAGGGTAGCACTGGAGCAGCCGCAGCAATTTGCAGGACAGCCATGGTGCTGGGACAAAGTAGTAGGTGTAGTCCTGGAGGTCAGTGGAGGCCGATGACACAATCTGGAGAAGTAACACAGTTTTTCTGAGGACTTACAATGTTAAACTTTGATAGACACTTCCTAGAGGCTCAATATTGGGGACAGCTATAATCGGCAAAGTTTACACATAACTAAAATTATGGGTCAATCTTGGTTATAAATTGTGTTGTTGTGGCGGGAGGGACAGCTTACCGAACCCAGGTTACTGTGGTGTCATTAAAACCTCCAGTATTAGATGCTTTTAAGTCCCTTTAGAGGATTTTTTGCTTTTCAATCACGTCAGCATTGGTCTGTTCAATCATGTGGCAAGTTTTGACAACAGTCAACCCTGTGAAGGAGCTTGGCTTACACTTAAGCAGTTACCAATTTGACAAATACACAATCTGGTGGCATCATACACATCAGTAAACATAAGATTTGTATTTTTCTTATTTCAAAAATTAGCATTAACATCTGAAAATAATGGTGCATCAGTCATTACTGTAAATAATCACATTGATATACTAGAATAAGTGATGCACCACTCATGTCATACCTTATGTTTCAATGGTGAAGCATATGTAAGTGGGTGTTCAAACAATGTCCTCCTGCATCTGTGCTGTAGTATTTACTGTGGTTAAGCATCACTGTCCACTGATTGGGATAAGGTTGCAGCTGTTACCAGTTTCATGCTATAAGATATTCGAAAATGTGGTGCTTATAATACTATGTGCATATGCTTCTTACCAGTTTCATTAAAATGAAGGCACAATCTAACATGGGAGGGTACTCCAGAAACAAGATTTTACAAATTAGACTGAGGTTGTGGTCACAACCAATAGCCCACTTCCTTGGTCCGCACCGGATGCCAGAATGATACATCGTTTCATTTTTCAGCTGGTTCGGTTTGCATTCACAAAGGCAAAACCCAAATGGACTATAAATTGTAAACAAAAGTCTTGTGCAAGGAAATGGCGTTCAAGAATTTGTCAGCCTATAGGCTGTTAAAAAAGCAACAACCCTTGTAATTTCTATTGTGGATGATGGAGCAACACCAGGTTAATTTCATGCTCGTCTTTACCTGGGGAGCAAACCAACAGACTTCAGTGTACAGCGAGTATGAATGTCTGGTCAGACAGGGTGTTTTAATTCATTGAATAATGATAATTAGTAATAATAGCCTGATACATGGAAAACCCTCTGCAGTCAGTCAAAGTCCCCACAGAAGACAACTGCCTCTAATGAGATCCTACCACCACTTATGTTTAGACAATCCACACATCTTGACTGAATGATTCAGAGTGAATGACTGTATAGCTCTGCACCATTTTGTGTGCACAGCCTGCAAAAAAATACAATACATTAAAAGTTACTACCTTATGATCAAGAATAAGCATAAGAATAGGCATACATATCAGTTTGGCTCATAATTTGTGGTGCAGTTGCTGGAGGGAATGCTCAATAAACCCAGGTTTCTGAGGTGTTTCTGAAGTCTCCAGTATGAGACCCTTTTGAGTCCAGTTAGGTTTAAAATGTGGGGATGTCCCCATCCGCTAACAAGCCTACCCTCTGGAACTCTTATCACCCCCAGCACAGCAGTACTTTGCAATGGGTGCGGTGTGCCCTGGGGTCTGTGACTGTACACGAGTATGTACTACCCAGCCAGACTTCGCATCACCCTGCCTAATAGAGAGGGAAGCAGGCTCCTGTCCGCTGCGGAGGCGGTCAAGTTTGCTCATGACTTGAAAATGGAAATCTTGGTGCTGGGCGGTTTAGGCTTTTTTTTTTTTTTCCCCTCCTTGTTCTTTTTTCTTTACTTTCATTCCTTAAAATATGAAGGTGCTCTTCTCCTCTCAATGGGTACATCATACAACTGACCCTATCCACGTCCTAAAAGAAGAATCTCTCTCAATCAATATTTCCTTTCACGATTTGGTTGAAGTTAAATTCTCTCTGGCAGTAATGGTATGGATTTATTTATTTATGAACTTGTTTATTTTTTTGACCAGTTGAAAAGCGAGTAAATAATGGAAGGAGAGTATTTATGGACACTATTTATGGACCCTATTGTGTAAGTCTTACACTGTTCTTTTGGACATATCTCCAACAGGTTACTGTAATGGCAAGGTTTCAATGATTTAAAAACCTCTACATGCTGGTCACTAATACCTCAATGCGTTTGTTCATATAGTGGGAGATCAAATTGTTGTGGGAATAGAGCAACAGCAATAAGGAAGAATTCAGATATGCTGATCGGTTTATCAGTTTTAACTTGCTGCTGTCCTTTCTTGCAGCAATCTGGCTCAGGTTTGAGTCAAGGGGAGGGAGAGGTGGGGCGACACTTGTGTCTAATTTTTGTTTGTTTTTCTGCGAGATTTTTCTTATTTTCCCTCTAGATCATTTGAGAGTTTGCATTAAAAAAAAACTCTCCTCCGTGGTCTAGATTATTAAATGCCTGCATTGTGCACCCGTGTAGCGCCGCCGGCCAGAGCGTGTGCTCAGCAGTGGTTATTCTGAAACACCTTTTACATGCAGCGGTTACCTTTCTGAAAGGATGCATCATTTTCTTTCTCATAAGGCGTCTCTTCCAAAGAGAGATTGTTTTAATTGTCCGTAGATTTAGAGGCGGGCAATAACTCCAAACTCCAGATCTATGTGGCAGTGTGAATCGATGTGGACAGGAATCTGTAGGACCCTTTACACCTTGACCTGACGATTTAATACTACTAATAAAAATAATACTGTTAAAGTATGACAATGGTGCAACACTAGATATCTGATGTAACAAATCAAATATTGAACTGCATATATCTATATCTAGAGAAGATTCCTCCTCCATTTGATGAGAGGGACAGATCTGGGAAAAACCGATCCATCCTGTAGTATGAACCTGTTTCTAAGAGAATAAAGATGATTGTAATGACGGACACATACCCTGCTGAGTCGGGAAACGGCCAGGGAAACACAAGTCTTGAATTCATCTGGATTCTTCTGGCTCAAACAGGTGATGAGAGAAATGGCTGCTGTCACGACACCCTTAACCCCAGACACAAAAACACAAGAAAAAAAACAATTTTGCTGATTTAAAATCGGTTTTTGCCACTAGTTACATCAATTAAAAACAATGTTGCTTGGAAAATGATTTTGATAGAGCCATTAAAACATCAATTATAACTTGAAAATATGTAAGCTCATGTAAGTTGGTCTTGTGGACTATTATCTGTAAAACAAGCCATGTTTTAAATAATGCTGGGTCGAGGAGATGTCCTTTCAATTATCTGACCCAATTCTGGCTCTTTAGAATGCAACTGAAAGCAGTCATTTACTGTGCTGTATGTCTCCATTTATTTATAAAAACATACAAATAATACAATAAAAACAATTAATATGCACTGACAAACAGCAAAGCTGCATCATGTGACTATATTCCTTATGTGAGGAATCAGGAGGGGTGGTCTGTTCTCTTACCATGTGTTGGTCGTTGAGCAGGTGCACCACACGTGATGTCCACTCGCCCATAAGAACCAAGTCAGGAGAGGTCTTATAGAGCCTCAGCAGACACAGAGCGGCCGATTGCTTCACGCTGTCCATTGTGTCCCTGTGGTCACATTCACATTAGTAGAGTCAGGTCACAGTCATGTGCAAAAATATTTCATGACACGTCGCTTAAACCTTCACAATGTAAAGGAACAAATTAAAACATGACAAGTGATGATGATTCCCTTAAAGGGACAAAGAACATAATCATCCATTGCTGACAGTTAACTGGCATCAAAAGAGGGCAGGGGCCAACTCTAGCCTGTATACGTCATGTTGGCCGGCATAGGGATATGCTGTAGGATGATAGCTAACACAATAAGGGAATGTAATTAGGAGAATGGCGGACCAGACATGGGGATATATATGCAAGCTGGCTATCTTGAGATGTGGCAGTTGCAGCACTGGTGGCAGGGGCCAGGTTGTCTACTATGTATGTGTGAGCAGATGAGGATTCCTGTACATCTTATAGGACAACCTCCCTGATATGACCCAATATCCAACGACCCCTTATTCTGAGGATCAATATCATCTTTCATTGCGCATGGTTCATTGTGGATGTGATTTCACACAGTTTCCATAAACATCACCCAAACTAACTCACCCAGCAACCAGGATCCGCGGGATCTCACTGGCAAAAGCCTCGGCCATCTCACGGCTCCCAACGTTTGCAATACAGTGCAGCGCCAGGCACATAAAGGTGGGGTTGCGGCTGGACAGGTCATTCTTGATGGCGTTGTTGATCAGGCGGATCAACTCACTGTTGCTGTTTACCAGCACTGAGATGAACAGGTAGCCCTACAGGATTAGATAAAAAAGGACATTTATGAGCGTTAAGAATAGTGGAGGCTTCATTATGTTCACTCAGGTAAATTAATGTTGTGTGCTGGTCGCACACTAGCGGATCATTGGGCAGGTGTTGGTTATGGTTTGGCCAAATTATCTGCCAACGTGCTGTAGTGCCCGAATCTGATGTATAGACGTGAAACCAAAACTCTATAAGCCCAGTATTAAGAAACTGTTTACTAGTTTGAGTTCCTTGGAACAACGGAGTACCAACCAACCGAGTGAGATATGGCTCATATGAACGCTCCAACATGCGTTAAATGCTTCCATCATCTGTCAACCACAACATTCTAACCACTGGTAGGTGACGTAAGTAACATTAATTATGTGTTTTACCATGGTACCCGTCAGCAGGAGGCAGATGTCAGGCAGCAAGTGAATGTTTTTTCTCGAAGTTGATGTGTTTGGAAGCAGAAGGAATGGAGAAGGATGAGGATCTAAAAGACTTTGACAAAGGATATAATACTCGACACGTCAGAGCATCTCCACGGCTTGCAGGTCTTGTTAGGTCTTCCCAGTCTGCAGTGGTGTGTTTCTTAGCAACATGCTAAGACAGAAACGAGCTGTGGTGATTATTTTTTGTCATACTGTGTTACCAAACGTTTTTGACAAGTTGACGGCGTATCTGGACTCGTAGGTGCCTAGAACACCTTGAACAGTTTGGCGGGTCTATTTAGCAGAGAGACTTGTGGGTAAACTAGCTACGTTTGACTGTATAGAGTGTTAACTTTAAACCTCTATTATTCGTCCTTTCTTATTAGCCACAAATTGCACTTACTTATTACTTATTTTTACATGATCGTGTCACCATGGCAACTCAGACGCTCCGCCACTCACAACATGCGCCGTGAGAAAAGAAGGTATTGACGTCAGCCGATGGAGTTACCCTGCCAAAATATCTGACATGCCAGAAAACCTTTTGATCATCTAACCCTTGTACTGGGGCTGCTTATCGGCACTTGTGACCCTACGTACTCTTCGTGACAAATGACAAAGGACTGGCACCGTCAGAAGGGCCGGCACTCCTGAGGCTCATCTGTAAGAGTGAATCGGGCTCAATCCGTACAGTGTACACCCGGCTTAAGGGTCATTGATGCACAGGGGCATTAAAGGCAGTCAGTCCCACTGAGGAGTTATTTGCACGAATTGCTGAAAAGGTTCATGCTAGTGTCAGAACACGGTGCATCACAGCTTGCTGCTTATAGGGCATCGTGGCTGTATATCGGTTCAAACAGAAGTGTCTAAAGTAATACCATGTCCACTGCTGAGAGCACCTATAATAGTCAAATCTGCATCATAGTAAACACAGGGCAATATAAGAAAGTGACCTGCTTTAATTAATTCTGTTTTCTTGTACATAGTGTTGAGGGCTAGGTACAGAGTCTTCAAATACCCCGGGGCAGAGAAGGCACCAGGATGCACTTTGTAAAAATGGCAACCCACTGTGATGAATTGGGCAATGTTATGCTGGCAAACTTTGAGTCCTGCCATTCATGAGGATTATATTAGTTCACTAATTGCTTACCCAAACATTGTTTCAGATCAACTACGCCGAGTCGCGTAAACGGCATTCCTAAATGGCAGTGCCCTTCAGAAGGGTAATGTGCCCGGTCACACCTTGCAAACATGGTTCAGGAATGGTTTAAGGAACACTCTTTCCAAAGCTGTCTCCTTTGTGTTTGAATGAAAATTAAAGATTAAACATTGTCAACTCGTGAGCAGGGGCTTCGTCTCCTGAGTCTTTATGGCGAGGAACAATCCAGTGGATATTAGCATTTCACAATTATAAATTACATGGAGTGAAGGATGAAGACTCTTGATAAATGATCAATGTTACCGCTATTGGAGAACTCTGATTTTTGAAAATCTCTGTATTTGGAGAATTCCATACTTCGCAACATCAGTAAAGTTGTGAAGTAATAATTCTCCAGGTTCACTTCTCTATTATTTGAAAAAAAGAGGGTTTTAGACACAGAATGAGACGGAATGATCCCATCACACTGGCTGAGCCCAAGATCATATCTAGTGATGGCAACTTTTCCTTTCTACAGTCTCATGTTTCACATGTGTTACAATCTATTTTTCATTTTATGTTTGACGTGTCACCTAGCTCTTATAAAGATGAGACAGTGAAGGGACTTGTGTGATTGGTAGTTCAGCTCTTTTGGTAGTATAGAAGTCAACCACTTAAAATAAAGATCCTGAATCAACATTATTCTGCTTACTCAACGTTTCCTGTTCCTGAGTAAACGGTCTTCCAACAGAATCAGGAAACTGTCTTTAGTGTGACATAGACATTGTTTCTGACCATTTTCATTCTTTACGTACACATAGTTAACATGTTGATCATATGAGAAATGTAATACTTAAATGACTAATTAATGCTACTTATGATCAATTCTAATTGTCAAAGTTATTTTAAGAGGCCTTTAACCGATTACATTCCAAACTAGATCTATGCTGTCGGTGAAGAAAAGTCACCAGTTCCCTGTGTTGCAAAAGTAACCCCCCTGATTGAGCTCCTCAAATGAAATGCAACTTATGGCCAAAGAATCTTTTGTAAAAAGCTCCCCCTACTGAGTAAAATAAGTACTATTACAGCAAAATACATGCGTAATGGGTAGATCTCCTCGGGTCAATTTATATGAACCAAAATCCGACCAACAATTAGGAAGTTATGTCTGGAAAACAGTGTTTATCATTTAAAAAAAAAAGCTCCCCCTAATGAGTAAAATATGACATATACAAGATAGATCTCGAGTTGAATCATATGCAACAAATTTGGAATAAATAAGACCAATGGTTAGGAAGTTATATCCAAAACATTTTTTTTCATAAAAACCTCCCCATAGTGAGTAAATAATGAACTATTAGAGTAAATGACAATCAACAAGATTGGTCTGCTCGAGTCGAATCAAATCCACTAGGTTCGGACTAAATCCGACCAATGGTTGAGAAGTTGGCAGATAAAGCTCACCCTAGTGTCAGAAATATAAAACCAAACTTTCCCAAAAAAGCTTCAGCTCTTCCTCGCATTAAGGTCTATATGGGTCTAAAATTTGAAAATGATCAATGATAGTTTTTGAGTTATCGCTCTAACACGAAGGAACTTTGGCGGCATCGGACATGATGACGTTTCCATAATATCCCCAAATGAATCGCGATGCCCTTTTTAAACGTTTCACTATTTGGTTGACATCGTATGTCACTGTCAGTCATTGGTTCAGAGCGGGGGACATGGCGTTTTGGCTTCTCTTTGTTCGAAAATTAAAAAGGCGGGAAGATCATAGACAACACAAAAACAGCGTGCAAATATTGCGAGAGAGTGATGACCTGGACAAACAGCACAACATAGATTATGCAGCAGGTCAGCAGGCACCACAATGAGAAGCTTAATTGAAGAAGGAAGAAGATTCAAGTTTAGTAGGAGTTTTTATTTCTAAAATACATCATACAAGCAGTACAATGTAGTGAAATTGCTTCTCTGCATTTTACCCATCGCTGAGGAGCGGTGGGCAGCTATTTGCAGCACCCGGGGACCAGATTGGTCACTACCGCCTGAGCGAAAACACTGTTAAAAGGACAATCCTTGCCGACAAGCAGATTTGCAAACCTGCTCGCCCAAACCAGCGCTAGTGCAGAGGAGATTAAGTGGTGCATCAGTGTTTTCGTGGCAAAAGATATAAAGCAGTTTATTGTTTTTGAAAATGGCTGGTGGTAAACACACTGGATCCCATGTACTGCATTACGTTCAGCCAGACTCTACAGGGAAACCAAGGTAAAGCCTCAGCTTCTGCCTAAGAACGTTGATACGCTGATCTTCCTTTAAAGAAACATGTAAATTCCAAACTAGATACACATGCAAGACTTGGATTATTTATTTGAAGAAATTTTCATTCATTTGTATTATTGATCTAGTTATTTTGATGTGGGATTTCGTTTACACATAAAAAAATATATCAATTTTTTTTGTTATTAACTTTTAAGAAGACTACATATCCGTTGTTTTGCAAAGTTTACCTTGCCTAAGAGAAATGAAAAGGTATTCTCTTTAATTAGTTAAATATAACAATAAAATGTATTTTTGAGAGAGAGAGAGAGAGAATATAGAGAGAGAATATTGGAATAAAATAACTTTGCAGCATTTTATTTTCCTTGAAGACAGATAACCAGATAATCTCGGCTGAGCATCAAGTCCCACAAGAGACTTGAGTGTAATATTAGAATAACTTCAGATACAGATCAGCTGATATAATAAACAGATTCCTCCCCACCTTCTCAGGAGGTATGATTCGGGATAATTCTGTCGTGATGCGAGTTCAGCTTTAGAATTGAAATTCCTGCTGGTCCTGATTGAAAGGTATCAGAACACATAGTGACATCACAGAGCTGTTAGGTGCCTTCACAAAATTAAGCGGGTCATTTTTATCTTATGGCAGAAAGGTGTGGATGTAATGTACACAGGCCTGCCTACCTAAACGCACCTCTGGGAGTAAAAGTTAACCTTATGCCAATGACAGCACTTACACGTCAATCAAATCTTTCCTGCTTTAGTGTGAATAATCATGGATACTGTGATTCTGACAATAATCATGATATCAAAATCTAATACCGTTACATCCTTCCTTGAAACCACATGTCTTGTGATGACACTGTTACATGTGTGCTCTCTGTAGATTGTTGATATATTAGACAGAATTAAGAAATGTGTAAAAAGGGACATAAAACTCACACAGTAGGTAATATTTCAATTAATAATCACCTTGATTTGTATGACAACCATAAACCAAGGCCCAGCGTTTTGCAGTTCAGTTACTTGTTGGCATATTGTATAATAAGCAATATATGACGATTATTTTTATTTGTTCGTTTGTTTGATCATGCCATTATATTTTTTTTTAAAAATGTTATTAGTTACTGACTACTAGCCATATCATTATTCAGTTATTTGGTAATGTCAAAATAAGTAAAACATGGTGTATTTGGGTGTTAGGATTAAACAATCTACAAACATTTATTAAAGTGTATTGTCAGTTTTTATTCCTACTACTACTACCATTTCAATTTACTGTAGTCACAAAGACAGGAGACACCAAATCCTCGCGCCTTTTTTTTTTTTTTTTAAGCCTATAGGTCCATAAAAAACAGTTTCCATCAATATTTTAGACATTAAAACACAGTCACCTTGCTGCGTTATTGACTCCAGCCAGTATTTAGGTGATGACACACAGGTCATTGATCTCTAGTTCTACCTTCAAACCTGAATCTGGTATGGCTCCATCGCAGATTAGACCATATGATTCACCATTTTCACAACAACTTCTACGTGATCCCATCATTTCAGATTTAGGCCAGAACCATTTTTAATATAAAAAATTGACAACTGATGAATGTTGTATTCTTTTAACCCTTGAGTATGAAACGACCGACGCTGTTGGCTTTGTGGACTTCAAGGTAATGTTTAGGAAAGAGCTTATCTACAGATGATCTACTTATGATCATCTGTAATAATCACATCAGAAACATCTTTATACCCAAATAAAACAGATTAGTGTTGGGAAAGTGGGAAACTCAGTACTTAAACACTGAGTTTAAATCGTCATTGTTTATAGACATTATATACCGAGTGTACTAAGTTGACTGAAAAATGTTAGGTTTGTTTTAAAAGTAGAAAAACAGTAACAAGTTAAGGTTTAACAAAGTGACGTTGACTGGATACTTTGCAGGAACCTACAAATCAAACTCTCTACAGACACAGAACCTGGCAAACAAAATTACAAAGTGTAACATTAAGGTTGCTGGCCTTAAAGGATTGTTGACTGAATTTGGATATCTGATCAATGACTGGACCAAAAACATGCAATGCCAAACAGGAAACAGTTTTCTGAAGTAATTAAAACCATGTAGGAACAATAACACCAAGAAAGACGTTTTCACAAGTCACAAATCTGTAGAACATGTAAACAAATATCTTACCCTTAAAAGCATCAAATAAACATGTCTGACACTGTTGTATTTATCACTAAATCCTCAACTCATATACATAACCTGTGCGCTAACAAAAAATGTTTACTTATTCAAACCAAGTGAAACAACGATGTTAATAGTTCCTGAGTGGAGGTGAATCAGAAAATGTAGTTCTGCTGTCAGACTGTGTAGAGGTCGTTATTCAGGTGATTTAAAAGTTTCTGGTGCTATGCAAAGTAAATTCTTAACCTGCAGGGTCCCAGCGGACAATATGCTATCGTTGGCCAAAGTAAAAGAAAACTGAGAGGAGGGGGACACGCCTGGAGACAGCAAGAGATGAGGAAAGGCAAGAATGTGGGGGTGATTGTTGGACCTTTAAATGTTGGTACGATTACCGGTTAAGGTAAAGAGCGAAGGAACATGGAAGGACAGATGGTGTTGGATTTTGGCGAAAAGTATAGAGATTGCTGTAGTGAATACGTATTTCAACAAAATGGAGGAGCCTAGGGTGATATATAAGAGCGGAAGCAGGAGCACGCAGGTGGACTACAATTTAGGGTACTACTACGGTAAAAGATGACATTTACAAGTTAGACCTCCTTGAGCCGATTCATTTGGACCAAATTGAAGCAATACACATTCCTTAATTTATTTAGATACCATTCACCAGCCAACATCTACAACTTCACACACGTGCATTACTTAGTTTAAATATGATTAAACAAAATTGAGGTATAATCATGAATCTATCTGTCATCTTTCAACTTTATTCAGGTCGAGTTGCTACGATAGCAAGTAACACCAGATATTACAGATGTCCCTCTTTTCCACAACTTTCTCCAGAACGCCAGTTGATCCCAAGGCATTACCATGAAATGTATATTTCCTCCAGTGAAATCTGGGTCTGCCCAGACTTAATTTAGTCTTTTTCTATTTTATTTTTAGCTGCTCATTCATGGCCTTACTGTGTCAGAAATGAAAAGAAATTCTGTTCAATATCATTCCACAACGACAACTGATTGTCATGGTCAATTGGAATATTAGGGCTCCATTGGTGATGGTTTTTGATTGTCCCCATGCACCAGTTAAAGTCTGTACAGACAGGGTGTGTTGAACCCACTCAGATCAGTTGGTCTGGATCAAAAACAGAGTTCCCTTCTCGGGGTAAATCAACCTAGAGCATAGAGTTCAAATCAGAGTTTGTTAAAACTGCTTTCTGGAATATCCCCCTGAGTTGTGACCTTTCAAAAACTAACACACATAAGCACAAAACACAAGTAACGAGTCACTTACTATCTGTTTCTCTGTGTACTTGTTGGAGCTCAGCAGATTGACAGCCTCCATGTGTCCAAAGTCGATGTCATGGCCCAGCAGAAAGATGAAGAGTAGCTTGCACACGTACTTCTTCTTGCTGTAGCCATCCAGAGCCTTGTCCCCTTTAAACTTAGAACGAATGTTGGCCAGCTCTTTATTGATTCGTTTAATCTCCGCTTCCTTGCTTTTACCTGATAGGAGAGAAAGAAGTTCATTGATATAATTTCAAATGCAGACCGGACGATGGAACAGCATTTTATTTTTTAAAGTCAGTAAACATGCCGAGACCCTTTAAGATAAATGTCGGATGCCTTTATAAACGGCGCACACAGTATTATGACCAGAATGAGTTCTATAAAGTATCATTTCATTTGTAACTTCAACAACATGGACATCATCTTGTATTTATTGATACACAGCATGTTATGCACTCTGTTTAGTAAACGGAGGAGATGGTTTAGGAAACTGTGTGCATGGATTTTTTTTTCTAATTAGGCACAAGGGGGGCTCTGAACTCTCTGAACTTAAAGGTGATGGCCGAGTCGCTCAATGGTTCCCAAACTTATTTTGTGGGGCACCACATTTTTAAAATGAAAACACTAGGCAACCAAAATCCCAGCAGCCCTTATTTAAAAATCGCAGGAATATTGATTTTTGCATAACTGAACATTCATGTCGTCTGCATCTTCTTGTTATCTTGAACAGGTCAAGCAGCCATTTCAAAGAGATAGTAGTTGTAATTTAAATGTATAGCCTAATACAGCCAAATAAGTGCATTTAGGATTGTTTTTATCTACTCTAATAAAAATATAAACTTATAAATGAGAAATAGCATAGAGTTGGAATAAACAGCCACTCCTTGAGAGATTTTTATGCAAGAAACGGAATGCTTTTTACATAGTAATCGGGCACACATCGGTAAAACAATCTTCACATTTAACTAATCGGAAACCAGACAAATGAAGTGGATTTGTAACAATGCAAACAGGCACTCATGAAATGATCCATGAAATACTTCTGTACAGGAAAGAGTGTTTATTATGAAAAAGAGTTCCCTCTAGTGAGTAAAATATGAACTACTATAGTAAAGTATAAAGTGTATTAAAAAAAATGATGTATATAAAATTATATATATACATATATGTGTATAATATATAGATAAAATATATATATATGTGTATTTGGTTGTGAAAAGGGATGAGAATGAAAATGCTTGCTTAATCAGGACATGATATTCAGTAGAGATTCTTATCCAGAATGATAATAATGGCATATGCTTCTCTCTTATTGTCATTGTAAGATTGTTACTCGATTCTCTTTCTTGAGCAGGTGTTAGTCAAAGGTCCAGCAAAGAGCCCGGACTTTTAAACTCAAAGGGATCTCAAAT
The DNA here is from genome assembly GCA_009660295.1 of Lophius piscatorius. Classification (NCBI taxonomy): domain Eukaryota; kingdom Metazoa; phylum Chordata; class Actinopteri; order Lophiiformes; family Lophiidae; genus Lophius; species Lophius piscatorius. Next base: position 40,898 of record VRLP01003130.1, read on the forward strand.
ACGCCATTTGCTTCTCAAACTATCATTTTGCTTGGTTGTGAAATAGTGATCAAAGTTAACTAAAAAGTAAACTACTGAAAATCATACAGGGAAACTGATACTTCTGATGGATTTGGATCTAGTTCTTGATGTAGAGTCTAACAAATCAGTTCGTCAATGGTAGGACTTCAGTTTAAGTATTGTTATAACTGCTGATGACACTTTGTAATATTTGTGTTTGATGGGTTTAAACACCAGCTATCAGGGCATTGAGCCAAAAACAGAACCTTTAACAGTCGTTTACAGTCTTAGCACTTTGAGATTTGATCCAAATGTAAAGTGCATTATAAATTAAATGTATTATTATTATTATTATTATTATTATTATTATTGTTTACTGCCAATATGACTGACCAGAGTAAATAGTGGCGTGGTAACCATGGTAACAACCACTGTGCGACAGCGTAAAAACTCCGTGCTCCAGGTAGTGTTAAACATGTCGAACACGGTTGGCTTCGGACATGAAAACAGAAGTTCTGCTGGGTTTGGGCCGAGCACAGCCAGTAGTCTCCAGGACTCTGTCCTGATTGGACATAAATATGCAGCCGGGCCGTGATCTAGTGCGCAGTAGAGCTGTCGGAGTTAAACCTATAGTGCCCACACACATCTATCTGTGTTACACACAGAAAGCGCAAGGCACGTTTTAATTTCTCATGTGCACAACAAAGTGCAATATGATTTAAACTGAATGTTAAGATTGCCATCCTCATTTTAAACAGAATCTTTCAGCCCTAGGTGGCAGTATGACATAAACATTAGTCACTAGATGAAAAAGCAACTGCATAGCAGGAGGTTGTTCATACATCAACAGGAGAAACTCCGGTTACGGTTTCCAGGACCTTTTACGTGTGGAAAGTGACGGGTATCGGCACAGTACTGGACTAAAAAAAAATACAACTGTCACCGTCATCATTTATAACAACCAGTGAAGGGCAGCAATCTGCCGTAGTAGCATCTGCACCAGGTTACTTGGTGCCCTTAAGTTTAAAAAAATATGTTAGTATAACGCTTCACATTCAGCACATAACATTCCTTGAACTAATAATGTGGTTGTGTAGAACAGCACTCGAGGTTCAACAACCTGAGCTCACCCAATGGTCCAAAGGTTTGTATTTTCATTCATTCATTCATTATCTGTAACCGCTTATCCTGTTCAGGGTCACGGGGGGACGGAACCTATTACAGCCTACATTGGGCGAGAATAAGGGTACACCCTGGACGAGTCACCAGTTCATCACAGGACCGACAAATAGAGACAGACAATCATTCTTGCTTTCATTTCATTCGTACTTTGAGGTGTAGAAGTCGTCTTGCTTCAGAGCAGAACGTACATTGTGAAAAAAAATAATAATAATAAAGTTGTACCACAGCAGCCAAAATACATCAGACACAATCAATAAATTTAAATGTGAGAAAACGTATGGAGCTCACTCCTATGTCACGTGAGGAAAAAGCAATGTGTTAATACGTACAGTTAGAAGACACCGGGGGGGCTTCATAAATATTTAAATCTAGTCTGCCAGACTTAATGATCCATTATTTGACTGAGGTTTGTGCAAGTAAGAAAGTCTGATTTTACCACTGGAGCAATTAATTGCTTAACAGCAATTGCTTAATTACATGGCGATGTCCATGTTGTTTTAACTACATGCAAATTTGTAATAAGGAGAATTCATTCATGTTAAACATATCCATGCATTTGCTTTACTTATTCATAGTAATTTTAACTTTGGGAAAACAGATGTGAAAATGTGGTCATAGTTTGTTTAGCGTGAGCAGGGACTTGTGCATGACTCTTAAAAATTTCTCAGTGACACTAGGGGGGTTCGTAATAAAATGTGATGTGACAAAGAGTACTTAAATTTATTTATATTTGAACTCTCCCCCAGCATACATCTGATTCTTTATCAGTTGGTTGAGTATAACATTTAAAAAATAAATGGAGAGCGATCTAAAGAGAAAGAAAGATATTAAGTCTGCGGAAAATCATTGTGATTCTTCAAAACCCTTCCATATGATGAATATGTATAGTAATAGTAGGCATATAACATACCAGCAAAATCGTATCACACCTGTTATAAACTGTAAACCAGTGTACTATTACTGTATGAGATGTCACGAATTTAACTCGAATTTTGCTCGTCATGCATTAAATATTTACCCGTCTGTCACCTGTCCATCAAGTGATATCATCCTTTGTCATGTGATTTCATCCCATAGAGTCAAATGAACCTTAGTTATTGAATGAAAACATTACTCACAGTTTCTGATGTCCGAAATGAACACCGCTAAACCGCGCATCCCATCTCCCTTCGACACCGCTGGCATGTCTGCAGGTTCCTGTTGTCACTCCGACCCGGTCCGTAAGAATGACGTGACGTCGGTTACCCTTTCACACTGGACTAGGGGTACGTTTGCTAGCAGCTAGCTACCGACACGTCTGCTCTGCTCGTCACGGCAACTTTGGCAGTCTGTTATCAGCTCGAGGGGGTCCAACTCTGGTCGCTAGATTGCTTGATGTCTGTGGATTAACCGGAAGCAGGGTACATTAACGTTATACCCGTTAACTGGGCCGTTTCCGCTGGCGGTGACAAACTAACGTTATTTCATTAATGGTGCTGCATTAAAACATGTCGTGTCAGACCCTAATTAATATTTATACAGTTAAAAGCCGCTTTTGTCCGGACGCTAATTCATACAATTTAGGAGAGTTAACGTTTACTCACTTCAAGTCAGGGCTAGCTTAACCGCTAGCTACCAAGCTGGTTAGCGGTGATTCAAAGAGCGTATAACATGACCGGAACCAGAACAAGTCCGCAGAAGTCTCAACCGCAGGTGAACGAGAAAAAGCGATAGCCCTGGACCGATATTAACGGTTATGTCCTCTTAGGGGACAGCCTCCACTCGGGCTTCGATTAAGCTCGTGACAGAAAAACGGCGTGACCGCGCATCGTACCACATGAACGCGTACGCTCCTTCCTCCGGCTCATTGAAATGTGGTGCGATTGGTCCAGCTCGCTGTTTTACGTCATTACGTCATGAAACCATTCCCTTTTGCCTGTGCTCGAAGATACTGAAGATGATAAGATGAAGATGATGAGCAAATAGAGTAACGGAGTAGATGAGCATGAAGAAAAAAGTGAAAGCGGTCACGACGATCCCTCCCTCATTGATGGCTCAAATGCAGAGAATACATTTGAAGATGTTGTCCTGTGTGTATGTGCTGTATCTGGCAATGTGATAAATAAATAATAATAATTATTATTAGTATTATAGAGTTTATTATGAAGATAAAGATTATGAGGATGAAAGTAAAGAATATGATGGAGATGAGAGTAAAGACATTAATGGGGATTTTAGAAAAAGGGGATGTGATAACGATGCTGATGAAGAAGTAGATAATGATGATGAAGAAAAAGATAATAAGGATGAAAATGAACTCAGGCCTCAGCGTGCCTTTTCTTTCTGGACCTCCACAATGGCACACTGTCATCATCAAGCTCAGCCTGCAGTTTGACCCTGCAAGTCAAATAATTAAGAAATTGGATTTTGTAACTTTTATTTAGTGCCTGCCAGTACAGATTAAACCAGGTGTAGAAAAAATTACCCCAAAAAGGTTAAGAATACCAGTGGAAAAGTAAAAAAAATAAAAACAACAAAAAAATATGTTTTCAGGCAGATCACACGAAATGCAATCATTTAAAACAAGAAGAAGGAGAAGAAGACTGACATTTATCTTAATTCACGGAACAGTGGTTTTACATGTTAACGGTAACATTATTGCACTCGTTAAGATAAGAGTTCAGAACCAAAGTTGTCGTCCACCAATGAACAGACGACCCTCCTGGTGGCCCACACTGCTGTGAAGAACCACCATGTTGTTTGTCATTCGGGGCATGCTGCTATCAACCCTTTGAAGAAATGCAGTAGATCAGTGCTGAGGGTCTTTCTACTCTTCCAAATTGCCAATTTGTCAGATGCAATGATAACATTTATCAAAACCAATGTAGTCTTTTGTTTCTGTCTGTATTTTAGTCCAAACATGAAGAGAGGCAGAGAGAAAACTTATACCAAAGCCTCCACTTACCTCTTCAGAAGGCCAAAGATACCCACCAGTGTGGGGCAGGACACCTGCCAGATGCTGGTTTTACATCCGACTAGAAAATCTAAGTAATCCTGGCACTTTAACGGGAAACTTTAACATGATTTTATTTTTTCAGGGCTTATTGAGAACGTAAAAATAGTCCTTCCTCTCGATTAGCAGGAGGTAGAGAAGGCCCAGATGAGGTTGTTCCCAGCTTTGGACCAGTTACAGTCAGTCATCCGGCAGCTCCAGTGTCACAATTTAGAATACATGGATGCGCCAACCGTCTCCTTCTTCAATCTGGAGAGATCTGAGGCTCAGAGGAAGCCGAGGATCTGTCTCTTACTTCATGATGGGATTTGGACCTCTGATACGGCAGACATGAGACGACATGCTGTGACTTTCCTTACGGACCTTTTTAAAGCAAACACCTGTGAAGGAGATGCTATGACTGAGCCTCTGCAAGGCCTCTCCCAGCTCAGCTGAGTCCGGGGGAGCATGACACCTTCAGTTCAGACCTCTCACTGGAGGAACTAACCACGAGGCTCAGATCTGGATGGAGTACCAACTGGCTTTTTCCAAAAACATCGGGAGTATCCTTGGACACGACCTCCTGGATATTTTTAAAGACTGTTTTAAAGAAGATCTCTTCCAGCTTCCTGCTGGTGGGGGACTAACTTTGCTTTGCACTAGCTGTAACATAATGCTCAAGGTTTTATCAAACTTACTGCTCTTGCACTTTGCACTACGGGACAATACACTACCCAACATGTCCACAACTGCACATTTAATTTAATTTAATTGTATAATAATGTTGCTCTGTTATTCTGTATTCTGTATTCTGTAACATGCTCTTGCTGCTGTAACACTGCAATTTCCCCATTGTGGGACGAATAAAGGTTCACCTTATCTTATCTTAAACTGAAGGTTTTCATTCACCTACTGATGGAGGACCATCCGTCTTAATTGTGTCCATGACTAGTCCATACTGGACAATTCTTTCTTATTGAGAGACGTTATTGATCCGTGCAAACGGTACAATATCAACATTGGAATAATCTCTGATGACCAAATAATAATAATGACCTTCTTTTGACCCTGGGGACACCAGCGCTCAAAACTTTCAGCTCCTTCAGTGGGATGCAGCTGAGATAAAGCTTTACTAAATTATTGAACATCTGGTCACCTACAGGACTCAGGGAGTCGAGGGGTTTGGCCCAGAATACTCCCCTAAATGTAGCTGGTGGATTCTGCATAAACTCCCTGTTGTGAAAACAGATGGGTGACCTCCAGTGGAGGATTATGCTGTACATGGTACTCAAGCTTAGGACAGACACAGAGCCTACCAGGACAAGTAGAAGAAGATGACCCTTCTGGTAAAATTTTGTATCATTTTTTGGTATATTTAAATTTGAGCTTCTTTCTCATAGCAAAGCCATCACTAAAAATAAGTAACGCGTTGAAAGTCAGTCGAACATTATATTATTTTTAAAAAAAGCCTTGGCTATTTATTTTGAGTCTTTAAATTTATCAATATTTTTTATTCACACTGAGCCACGGTGTTTCATACATGGAATTATTTTTAATCACGTGATTGCAGGTACTGGAGGAATATTGCAGAGGAATTCTAACATGTAAAAAAGTGTTCGTATCAAATAACATCTCTCAATGGAAGCATCTCATTTTAAACGAGTGCTTTCTAATTCAACAAGTGCGTACTCCACTGAAAATGTGTATAAAACTATTATATGGGAAGTTGGGTGGGGTGATACTTTGAAGAGAACGAGTTTTATAGGAGTAGAACCTTTAAGATCCATACTCCAGTCCAGCAGGTGGCGCTATCGCACCTCTAAGCTGTTACAACCTTTTTAAAAAAAACTTTATTGTAAACATGACAAACACAACAAGGCACATTACAAATAAAGATTAAAGGAAATTAGGCACGAATAGATACAATTCAAATCTTCGGCATATTGCAGGAATTTTACATTACTAAAGTTAAATCACAAGTTATTTCAACCTTCATCAACTCAAAATCTGTGACGTCACGACTAACCGGCGTTGAAGTGGGAGTGTGCATCTCGGCGTCCGCGGATCAATCAAATCCTCTGACGGTGGTGTCGCATCAAAATGGCGGCGATATCAGAGAGGATGGAGGTAAGGCATTTTAGGAGGGAATATAATATCATTTTAAGATGTACGTAATTGGGTGAAGAGAATGTTGATTCCAGTTCATAGCTTTTGGTGTGGACTTTCCCTATTGCTGCGCGTGACTCTATTCTCTATTGTTGGCGCACAGTCACGTATTATCCCTTATAAAAACGGAGAAATAATTAGGTTTTAATGTTTCAGCAATCGTCGTGGAATGGCAGTGTAAGTCGTTTTTGTGTGATCTCTTCGAGAAACGGTAGTATGATTTGGTACGGCCGGCCGGAGGACCACATGGGGACTAGCCTCCAAGCTAATGGTAAGTAGCTAGCTGCACAGGCACCGTGCCGCCGGCCTCATAAAGATTAGCCCGTTAGCATTAGCGTGGTCTCAGCTGACGACCCACGTGGGTCGGTACAGTCCAGCAGTAACCACGTTAAATGTGAGTCTTCAATCACGCCAAGATATTTGCTCGAGGATTAGTAAACCGGTTTTACTGATGTAACCTGGGGAATAACAGTGGAGAGCTCGAACTGAGTGGTGCAAGGTTGGGCCAGTTCCGTTAACCTTATTCTTTGTCCAATGTGCATGCGGGGAGGTGGGCCCAGACCTCTTAGTTCATTCAATAAACTAGATTACAGGACACAAATACCTAAAATAGCCTCCCTTAGGTGTGACCGGTATCTTACCTATACGCTTTTGCGGACCAATCACATCCATAAGCACTCTGTAATTAAATCAGTTTATACAAATTCGGTACAAACTGACCAAGCTGTTTGGGAAAACCCCAACATTTTTTCATCTTTCAATAATTCTTTTCAGTAATTGCAATCAGGCCTGATTTATGTGGTATCACTGGAAACAAATTTGCCCTCTTAAGAGAAATGGAATCTCTTTAAATGTTTTATATACTTACTCTACTTAATCTACTGTGTGAAAGAAAAATCACTGATGCTCATAATCAGGAGTGACAACATTTAAATGGATGTTGTGAGGGAGCAAGAAAGTGATGCTGAAAGTGAGATTACAAGAACAAAATGAGACTGGTCAGTATTCTGCTATCAAACTGCTCATACTCGAAGTAACCCAACAAAGATACAGCAATAATCTCTCAAACTTGGGCTGGAGCGTTGAACTGTAGTGTTTGAGGCTAGTGTTTATTGATGACATTTCAATACCACTTTTTTTGGCCTTAAATAGGAATGCCCCCACCAAATGGCACATGGAATTCCTCTCATACTACAAGTGATGTTCCATCCCCATCCCAAACATTGCATTGTTTTTCTATTATTTTTTAAATTGTAGCCTCATTTGAACCTTTTCATATCATATTATTCAGAGAGACTGGGGAAAGTCACCAGGCACACAGAATTAATTTAATTTTTCAAGTAACTGCTGGTTGTTGCTGATATTATAAAAAGCTAATTCACAGCCCTGAAGTTTACTCCAGAATGTTATGTCTCTGTTTAGGTTTCTCAAGTTGAGAACGCACCCAAGCCTGCAGCTGAAGACATGACATCAAAGGACTACTACTTTGACTCATACGCCCACTTTGGCATCCACGAGGTAATACCCTTTCATAAAGCCGCATCACTTTTATATATTTTAATTATCACCAGAACTCTTCTGCTATTATTGGTTCTTTATTCCTGTCATTGTAGGAGATGCTGAAAGATGAGGTTCGCACTCTGACCTACCGCAACTCCATGTTCCACAACAAGCATCTGTTTAAGGACAAGGTTGTACTGGACGTGGGCAGTGGAACGGGCATCCTCTGCATGTTTGCTGCCAAAGCTGGGGCTAAGAAGGTCATAGGGGTGAGTTTCGGGCTACAGAGACTCCTCAATCTGTATTGGACCAATGGTAATGGCTTAATAGGGGACTCATTAAGTTGATGTGAATTCAAATTCTTTCTTTTGTCTTAAAAGATCGAGTGCAGCAGCATCTCAGACTACGCTGTAAAAATTGTCAAGGCCAACAAGATGGATGATGGTGAGTAGATTTAAGTGTTATCATGTAATCACGCTGGCTTTCTTGGTCATTAGGGATTAATCTAATGTACTGTTGTGTCTTCAGTTGTGACCATCATCAAGGGAAAGGTGGAAGAGGTGGAGCTGCCTGTTGAGGGAGTAGACATCATCATATCTGAGTGGATGGGCTACTGCCTCTTCTACGAGTCTATGCTCAATACAGTCATTTATGCCAGGGACAAGTGGCTGGTACGTAGATTTGCTTTCTTGCTGGTCAGGTTTTGAAGTACACTGCACAAATAAAAAAGAGAATACATCAACATCATAGAGTAAAATATTAACTTTGAGTAGAGTAAAATATAATGCATATACAATATATATCTCTGACTCTGTTCATATTCACCAAATTTGGAGTAAATCAAACCAACAGTTTAGAAATTATGTGTCTGACAGTACACCTGTTTTCCCTCCGGTAGAAGCCAGATGGACTTATTTTCCCGGACAGAGCGACCCTTTATGTGACTGCCATTGAAGACAGACAATACAAGGACTACAAGATCCACTGTGAGTAGTGTTTTTCTGTGATGGAGTTGGGCGGGCGATTCTGGCTTAAATGAGAATTGCTGATTCTTTTTTTTTTTTTTGACTGAGATTGCGTTTGTCTCCACGATCTCACCCTTCAGTTTACGTCACATTCCACTTTGTTATGGACAGACGGATAAATGTCAGGGAGACTAGTGAACAGAACCGAACCCGACCGTGTCTGACAGTTAACACTAGCTGAAGGACTGAGTCTTTATGCTGTTGGTACCATGGTTACCTCTCGTGTTTGCCGACATGAATAATCAGGACAGAGTAAACTACTGTCAGATGGTCTGTTCTTGGCTCAATGCTCTCCTAGCTGGTGTTAAAACCATCAAACGCAAACATTGAATAGTGTCATCAGCAGTTAGAAATATACTTAAACGGGAGTCTCACCATTGAGGAACTGCTTCGTTAGACTCTACATCCAGAACTAAATCAATAGTCTTAAACTTAACTGCAGACTATGAATATGATATATCTTTTTCCTTAGCTACGTGGTTCAAGCTCTGCTACTACATGAAACTTTACCGCTGGACAAGTAGAGAGTCCTCTGCCACGTTAGGAGTGAAAGTTATAAGAAGCCGCTGTGAAACAATGGAGAAGTAAAGTGGTACATAAAAAAGAGAGAGACGGCGAGGAGTTATAAGAGATTACCACTCCTGTCTCTGCTTGTGCTACTTGATGGTAGCATTCCAGTTACTATTCCAGTGGACCTCCTAGTTAGAATTATGTTGCGAAGTTAACATTTATCTTAGGCAAGCTAAAGCTAACTTTAAGCACTTAGCAACTCCCATAATCCCCCACGGCAGAGGTACCAGGCCCTGCCCTTAAAGACCCAGACCTCGTTCGTCGTAATATAAGCTGCGGCTAAGCGGGCGAGTTTTGCTACAGCTCACGTACTGGAGAATAGCCGTATCTCAGAAATGATCGCATTTACCTCTGAATCGAGTTCGAAAGCATTTCACGATTAGTCGCCGGGCCGTACGGTGTAGTGCCTTTGACTTCACTGTATTTCAGTCCTGTACATCATGTTCACTGTTCCATATCTGTATGCTTGTGTGTCAGGGTGGGAGAACGTGTATGGCTTTGACATGTCATGCATCAAGGAGGTGGCGATAAAGGAACCCCTGGTTGATGTTGTGGACCCAAAGCAGCTGGTCAGCAATGCCTGTCTCATCAAGGTGGGTATATGAATGCTGGCAGGGTTCAACCCCAGTGGGCACAGCTTCTTGCCTTTTATATTATTGTTAATTATATTATGCTTTGCATAAAAGCCTAAAAAAGATCGTCTAGATTTGGGCACTTGTCAAATTTCATGTGTCTTGATGTCAAATTTCAGCTCGTATTCCAAAAGAAATATCCTGGACCACCAGAGTCCACTGTGGTGGATGTTTGATAGTCAGCAGGAGGTGGAAGAACAGTGATGTCGACTTTTTGAATTTTGACCAGACAAAAAATAGGGATTTAGAATATACAAGGTTCCAATCCACTCTTATTACTGATTGAAAGAATATGAAGTAAAAAGGTTCACAAGCAGTTAAGGCTGAGGTGTGTCATTGATTGGAGAAGGTGGCCACTTCCTGCCAGCCTAATAATGATTAGGGTCACTGGAAACATCTGGTGTATCGTTTCCTAGGAGCTCAGTGATCACTTTCCCCAGGAAATTAAATTAGTGAGAAAATTGGGAATACAGGGAAGGTAAATGGCAGTTTATCTGAATAAAACTTGTCAAAACTTTGTGGGTTAGTTCGGAGTAGCTGACAGAGGAATACTGAGTAGTTGAAGATTCCGCCGGCGACCCCTGAAGAAATGCTGTGATTGTTAGGAGTCGTGTTACAAACTGATTCTGCTTTCTGTGAAAGAATTCTAGTCCTGGAAAATGTTGTCTGATGCCGTCCTGTGGGTGTTTTTTTTTTTTTTTTTTTAGGAGGTGGACATTTACACGGTGAAGTTGGAGGACCTGAGCTTCACTTCACCGTTCTGCCTGCAGGTGAAGAGGAACGACTACATCCATGCTCTGGTCACTTACTTCAACATCGAGTTCACTCGCTGTCACAAGAGGACCGGCTTCTCCACCAGTCAGTATACCTCAAAACGCCCCTGTATTAATATGTGAGGCAATAGAAGAGGTGGTAATCTAATCTGAAGCTGAACACAGCCTCGGGTGTGTATTACATTAATGCCTGATTCAGTGTGACTCGTACTGTTCACACCAGCTGGGTTTACATGGATACGTTTTTACTTTCAGAATGTACTTTCAGAAGTTTGAAAGAATATTCACACATCAATCAGGAGACCTGTCCACAGCTGTGTGACAAACGCAAATTGACCAATAGATGAGTTTTATCAGAAGGCGGGCGTCTCTTGAGTGATCGGGCAGTTTTTCCTGTTGTGATGCTTTAAATGAAACCGCTGTATAATAACTCAGGTTTAACTCTGACTTACATTACATCACTACGTTACCAACGATTGTTAATAGAGAGCATCGACTTCATCTTTACCCTGTAAGGCAGAAACTCCATTATTTCTGACTTTCCTTCTGAACTTTTTGAGTTTGCATTAAAAACAAACTCTGCTGTGGTGTCGTACGATAAATGCCAGCATCACACACACGTGTGGCGCCGCCGGGCCCGCACTCACCGGGGATTACACCGAAACACCGTTAAGGTGTTGCAGTTGCCTTTCCAAACATCTTTCTGAAACACTGAAAGGACTTTGACTACCCCCCTGAAAAGGACTGAAACCTCATTCTGAAGCTGTTTACATTTAGATTTGGTTTCTTTTCCAAATCTTTTTGTAAGCAGGCTGTCCTTGTAAACCCACCATGTGAACCCACCCACCCACCGTCAGGGGAAACCGATGTAACACGAGCAGATGAGTGACATTTTGCTCATTTTGACCTGCCTCTGAATAACACCAGCCTCTTGAGTTCACACACTGAACCCTAAAAACCCAGAACACTGGCACAAGTTCTTAATCTGGGCCCGAGTATCTATGAAGTGTTTGACTGAACACCACTAGAACATGTCTTGTTTTAGTGCTAGACTGGATCCATGCACACTTTATGTTCCTGTTTTCAGGCCCAGAGTCTCCCTACACCCACTGGAAGCAGACCGTCTTCTACCTGGATGATTATCTGACAGTCAAAACTGGCGAGGAGATCTTTGGCACCATCAGCATGAAGCCGAACGTCAAGAACAATGTAAGCCCAGCTCAACGCGGGTCTCCTTTGAATCTGAAGAACATTTGGTTGCCAACATTTTGTCTTACACCTTTGTGTTTGTTGCAGAGAGACCTGGACTTCACCGTAGACATCGACTTCAAGGGTCAACTGTGTGAGGTGTCCAAGACGTCAGAGTACAGGATGCGTTAGACGTGTCACTTCCTGTCTCGGTTGTAGTAGCGGTTTTATTGAGTCTACAATAGTCACCTGCTCCCCCGCAGCAACATTTTAAGATGGTGTTTTTTTTCTTTCTCCTTCATACGTCAACAGACAGTATTTAAAATGTTTTCATAACCTTGGGGCCGAAGTACATTGACCTGGTGATTCACGTGCCGTAATCAAGTATGTTTGACATGTGACATGCTGTTGTATCGATATCAGTTTGAGTTTTGGGTTCTTGTCTCGCATGTGCAGGAGAGCACGGCGGTGCTGCTTACATGTCTGCATACCCGCACTGTAGCGTCTGTACTGTGATGTCACATGACCCAGCCTCTCGTCTCCCGTTTTTATTCTTTATGCTAAATGAATCATACCTCCTCCATGTGTGTAATAGAAACGAAATGTAACTGACAAGAACGCCGTCCACGAAATACTACTAGAGCTTCTTCTGTATTTATGTGGTTCCAGGTTTGAGTGCAAGTACAAACCAGGATGTTGGCTAATCAATCTGACGCCCGGCTCAGTCCCTGTAGGGATTTGGACTGGCGTATAGGCAGCTTTCAGTCGGTTGATCTTTTTGATTATTGAAAGTGGGCTGCTGCAAAACTGTTTGTTTCTAGGCCATTGCTGTATGATAGCTGCTGACAGATTTCTTGATGCGCTTACATCCTTGCTTACTGGGCTGAATAAATCAGACCCTTCTGAGAAAAGAACCTTCGGCCCGGAGCCCGTGTGTTTGGCTCCGTATTGTCAGTGTCCGAACTGCAGGAACCATGTTAGGACTCTAGAGACCATGCTGACTCCCCACACTTTGAATTTTCTATTTTGTATTTTTTGTTTCTTGTTAGCTGCTTTTTCTATTGAAAATAAACCAATAAAGTCTAAGTGTTTTCTTGAATTGTCTCCAAAGTGTTCCTCACGCCGTCTGAATGACCCAACTGTGTCGATCTTTCTCACACACCTGTTTGCTGTGAAAAAGTGACCATCGGTTTGAGTGCACAGTTTCAAAGTTTAAAAACTAAACTGCTCTGAGTATGCAGATTCCATCCTTCAGGAGAGTCAGTGTGCTGATGTGGATAGATAATAACTTCTGTCATGGGTGAATATGAGCCAACGTAAAAAAGAAATTCAAACATGGATGGATTGTACTTCTAAAGGGCTTTTCTAGTCGGCCCCACTGCTCACAGTGCTTTGCATTGTGAGCCAGCATTCACACAAATGTTAATGCAGTGACGGGCTTCCATACAAGGTGCCACCTGCTCATCATTCTGTTGGGTAGTTTGTGAGGGGCAGACCATTCCCAATCTCAACTATATTCAGCAACCAGTATCAGTAAAGATCTTATCCCATTAGGGGATAATGTGTTAAATGGATTTCTACAACGGGGACATGCTTTATTCATTTTGTCAATTAAACCCAGTATTGTCTACAAATTGTTTTTTTAATTAATATCAACAAAAAGGAACTTGAAATGACTGTTGATAATTGGCTAGGCTGATTGAGCCGTTTCTTCAGTCACAAAACAATAAAAGGCTGTTTTTCGTCATCTCTAGTTCTTTGGTCAGGAGCAGATGCTCCTCAGAAAACAGCCAGATGCGTTTCACATTAAATCTGAGCAACTTCCTGCGTTGTTTTTTGTTAATGCACTGACACGTGTTGAACAGCTGGAGGACGTGAACGCACCACGCCGGTTAATTAAAATGTGCATTACTGATACGCGCGTGCGACTTACCAATACGTTTATTATTTATTGTTTAAAATGTTTTTCTCATCTAGATCTCCTGTGCTCTGTAGCATCTCTTCTAAGGATTAGTGACTGGATAAACTTTTATTTCTGACAACGGAGGAGATGGGGCTCTTAATTGACCATCAGAGTGCATTCTGGGACTTGTAGTATCGGTGGTATGGTTCATAAGGAAAACTACTCCCAGTTCAATGGGTCTCTAACATGATTGTCTTCAATGGGTGTCATCCAAACAACCAAGACGATTTTAAAAACGTTTAATTTAGGCTTACAAAAGTCTTTTTTATCTATTACAAGACATTGAATCTTTTATGTGGCGATAAAGGAGGCAGTTAGGGAACAAGCAAAAATTTGGAGCTTTGTTTATTTTCTTCTGTGGGGTAAATAACAGTCTGGTTGGTGATGGTGGTCATCGGCATCATCGAGTAAAGGGCACATTCAACATCGCTTGTGGCTCCTGAGGGTATACTATATGGAATAAACAAATGAAGATTCTGCAACCAAAGGTGCATCAACTATGTAACTATGTAACTACGTAACATGTAACATCTGACGTCACATGAACAAACAATTATATCCAACCACTATGACCCTGTGTTTTAGATATGTTTAGATATTACTATAACAGTACCAAGCAAAAGTCTTCAGTGGCTCAAATAAAACACTGAACAATATTTCAAATGCACAAACAATGACCCGCCACACGGGGGCGCACCAACAATGTAAATAGACCAAGCTTAGCAGACCTATAACAGATTTAATATAAACCTACATATAAAGGAAATAAAAAAAATAAACGAGAGAAAATATGCATCTTTAACATTTGCATACAGCAGATCTTAAGTTTTATCCTCCCTTACTTTACATTTCACATACTGAGTGATGTAATTCAGTGTTTTTAGAATAGAATAGAAAAACTTTATTAATCCCCAAAAGGGGAAATTTGGTCGTTGCTGCAGCGCCAGCATAAAAGTATTCTTAAGGTGACTAAAAATGAAGACATACTATATAATAGGACGTCTTATAGACATGTTTATATAAACATAACATATACAATATATATATACATACTGATTATACATATATATATACATAAATATAAATATATCCATCCATATGTATATATATATACCCTCAATCCAAAATCGAGAAATAAAAAAAATACACATGTAAGTTAAAATACAGGAATAAACTCCATTCAAATATAAAGAAGTCCCAACTCCAATGGCATATATAATATAAATTAAAATAGTCCGGATGAATATGGGACAGATGGGACCTCACCAGGGGTCGAAGGTGCTTGGGAAGAACCCTCTCCGTGGTCTTCATCAGGTGGGAGGTTAAGACCACAGGTCTGAAGTGGTTAGGCTCCCTGGGGTGTGTGGTCTTTGGTACAGGTACCCCACAGGAAGTCTTCCACAGTACCGGCACCTTCTCCAGACAGAGGCTGAGGTTGAACAGATGCACAGATACCATAGATGGCTGGTCTGCACACTCTCTGAGGAGTCCGGAGCTGGTACCGTGTGGACCTGCGGCCTTTCTTGGGGCTAGTCTTCCTAAATTCCCTCCTCACCGGATCTGTTGTTGTGGAGAGAGTGGGGTTAGCAGTGGGGGGTGCCTCCAGGTGGATGATATGGGGGGAGGTGGAGGAGAGAGATGCATTGAGGAGGCAAGGGGGTTGTCAGGCTGCAGCTGGGGTGTGAAGTTGCAGGAGTGGTTCTGACTGGGACCGACTGGTCTGTACTCAGGTGAGAGGTAGATCTCCTTGAATGCTGAAGTTAAAATGAGTGAATAAACAGCCAGGGGACGAATCACAGACACCGTCAGCCTCGCAATCTTCATCGTCAAATGCGATTGCTTAGAGTTATCAAACTCACAGGGCTAAAGATGCCGTTAATGCGACTAAATTTTTAAATCGCAACATTTTCTTTTCTGCCACTCGCGACCATCTGGACACAAATATACAAAACATTCAGTGTTTTTCACTAGTTTCCTACTTATTTCAAACAAAAGTGTGGACTAAGAAAGTCCCTTCAACTTTAATCAGTGTGCGTTAGATAGATCTATTTTTATTTTGGGTGAACTGGTCCTTTAAGAATCCAAACCAGCAGTCATACCAGCAGAGGGCGGCAGAGGGCGGCAGAGCGCTGAACTACACTTCAGCAGACTTAAAGGTAGAACTGTTACCTTTTACACACATACTACACATATACTACACACATGTGTACAGGGTTGTTTTTTTTACTTTAGAGATGGTAGATGGTTTCTAAACGAGTATAATGTTTCTTTAAGAGTTAGTGGAGGCCTCCTCGTATCTTAACACAAATAACCATCACACTGTGTTCAAGGCCGCTTTACCTCTCAGTTCAGATAAAAATGCCTTTATGATCATCCTTATCTCTCCGTAATTTATGATGAAGCACAAAATAACCTTGACAGGATGTATCAACTATGCCTGCAAGTACAAGTGTTTAGATTTCAGTCTGCGCATAAAATCCTCTTCGTTGATTTATCTTTTTTTAGATTTTAAGACAGCAAAATACCGGCGGCGTCGGCATTGTGTTTGAATCCCAGCACATGCATGCCGATACCTGAACACATCTGTTGATCCAACACCACTACCTATCTGGTCCTTCTGAAGATGCAATCACCGTAGATTAGTGAGCGGAGGCTTGACCTCCGGCGTGGATTACTCTGCTGCATAAAGTCCATTATGATTATTAAAAGCAAGGGACGGAGGCGGCGAACCGTGTTTCCTTTCCTATTAAGGCGACTCCTCTCCTCTCTAAGAGGATTACGGCAGACACGCGCTCAGGAGTTACGTAAGATCGTCAGCGGGATAATACCTCACATTTCCTCATTTTCCTCATTTTGAAATGACGGTGTAGCGACGTATGGTGGATAATACAAAATATCTGTCTCCCAAAACTTACATGTAAGCCCAAAAGGTTATCGAATGCGTGAATCACCGGCCAGAAAAGCTCCACCCCCCTGAGCTCAACATCTAGATGTTCCATCTTCAGCAGCAAAAACTGCAACAGAAGCCTTCTGACACCAGGAGATCAACCTCTGACATCACTGTGGCAGAGTCTTGGCCCACTCGTCTTCACAGAACCGCTTTAGTAGAGCCACATTGTGAGTCTGTGAGCATGAACCGATCTTCTCAGGTCCAACCACAGCATCTCAATGGGGTTCTGGTCCGGACTTTAACTAAACCACCTCTAAATCTAATCTAATCTAATTTCCATCCCTCTAGAGATGAACTTTCTCTTCTGCTGTGGATCTTCGTCTCCTTGCATGAGCTTCAACTTTCAGCAACATTCGCCTTTGGAATTTTCTGGTAGAGAGCAGAATTCCTGTTTCCCTCAATGATGCTGAGTGGTCCTGGTCCGGAAGCAACAAAGCATCCCCTAAACATTCTGCTGCCTGCTCCATGTTTGACTGTAGGTCTGATGTTCATCAGTTCAGAGTTCATCAATTAGTTTTCATCCACCTCCATCAGTCCAGAGAAGATTCTCCCAGAACCCCTGAAGGTCATATGGGTGAATTCACACGAGCCTTCATGTTCTTCTGGGTCAGTTTACCATCTCCCATGAGGCCATTGTTGCCCGGTGTCTTTGGAATAACGGCGTCATGACCTCTGACCTTTACTGAGGTGGCCTCTTTGAAGTCTTGTGTGACTTCATGAGGGGGTCTTTGTCGTGTTTGTGGAGGGATGTCGGAGGCTGGTCCGCCTCTGTGAAGGTCCACTCGTGTTCCATGTCGTAGATGTTGTGTCTGACTCAGGATCTGTGGATGACTGATGTCCACATATGTGACGTCTGGAGGATTTCCAGGTTAAATATTTTACTTTGATGCACATTCTGTGTCGTCCCTGTCACGACCAACAAATTGGATTCTACCCAGAATGTTGTGGTGACTCAGTGTGGATCATATTCGGTGTAATTAACCACGTGGATATTTTCTTCTTCCTTCTGACCCAAGAACAATCTGTTCAAGAATGCTCTTATCCTGCGGTCAACTCGCTCTTTCGGAATGGCGAGGGAGTAAATGGTTCCAAAGATACCGCCTCTGCTAGCCTGACCTGCTGGATGTTTTTCTTCCGATCCCCTCAGGCACTAATTTGGAAAATACATAAATCAGTCATTGATGTAGCGCGTCGTCAGGATCATGTTGCCCTGGCATCAAATCCCTCTATTCATAGACCCTTTCATTTTTTACTTTACAGGGATGCTGGAAAAAGTAGAGAGTAGAGTAAGTAATGTTGCAGTGGGAACCGTTCTAGTTATCTAGAGAACTCCCATCGGTCATAATAAGAACCGATTATGTGGTGCGGCATGATAGCGCTAGCTTAGCCACGGAGAAGCTACGAGGACATATGGTACCAAAAGGTTTTATCCTTTAGAGCATGCAGTTTACAAAGCGGTCCAATTTAGCTTTAAATCAAACATATGACGTAATTTCCTCTCCGATTGCTCAAATGTTTCTCTTCCTTTGCAAATCCCTCCTCATATGAAAGATCTTATTAATCTTCCTCGGCTTAATTCCGTCAGAAACCTACTTCTTAAGAAGCCGAGGCTGACGCCGCCCTGCTCCACGCTTTAGAAAAGGATGTTTGCACTCAGACATCAGACAGGGAGGCCCTGATGTCACATCCTGGATCATCATTATAAACGGCACAAAAACAAAAAGATAATAGCATGAGAAAAAAGAAATGCCTCTGCGGTTTCCCGGCTGGGGTTGCTAGGGCGACCAACGACAGTTCCATCTCTATATCCACTATTTTCCTCCTTTTCTATCTACATATTCCTCCTTGACACTGACATTTCTATTATTCTGGAGGTTTTCTTTCAGTCTCTGCCATCCTTTCACACACACACACACAGACACACACACACACACACACACACACACACACACACACACACACACACACGCGCGCACACACCCACACACCCACGCACACACACACACACACACGCAAACACACACACACACACACGCAAACACACACACACACACACACACCCACGCACACACACACGCACACACACGCACGCACGCACGCACACACACGCACGCACACACCCACGCAAACACACACACACACACACCCACGCGCACACACCCACGCACACACACGCACACACGCAAACACACACACACACACGCGAACACACACACACACACACACCCACGCACACACACGCACGCACGCACACGCACGCACACACACACACACACACACACACACACACACACACACACACACGCACACACACGCACACACACACGCGAACACACACACACACACACACCCACGCACACACACGCACGCACGCACACACACGCACGCACACACACGCACGCACACACACGCACGCACGCGCACGCACGCACGCACACACGCACGCACACACGCACGCACACAGACACACACACGCACGCACACACGCACACACACACACGCACGCACACACACAGACACACGCACGCACGCATGCACGCACACACACGCACGCACACACACAGACGCACGCACGCACACACACACACACGCACGCACACACGCACACGCACATACATGCATGCACACACACACACACACGCACGCACACACACACAGACACACACACGCACGCACGCATGCAGGCACACACGCACACATGCATGCACACGCACGCACACACGCACACACACACACACAATTTTCCACCGACTGATTACAGCAGGAATCAAAAGGAGGAAACGTGATTTCTAATAACGACAAGAGAGGAGTGTTACAAGAATTAATAAAAATTTGTGAGTAAAAGAGAATGTCATGACATTGTGAGATAAAGGTCAAAATAATATGAGAATAATATAATAACATTATGAGAACACAAATTTAATTCAGGTGAATCTCAGACAGATTCCTCTTTTAATTCACGAGTAATATCCATCCTCTAAATCTACCAAAAACACCAACAAACTCTCTCAGTACCTCTCAAATACTCATTCCAATGCGCCTTTCACTTCAGTGTCCCTGCTTAGTACACTGAGAGAGAAATGTGCCTCAGGTGACGTCACGGCTTCAGACGGCTTATTTAATTTTAAATGTGTGTCTGTACGACGCAATAATGTCCCGGGGACGTCTATAGAAATATGAATAACAGCGACTTTGATATTTGCACAAGATATCCAAACATGAGCCCTTATCTTCGTCTTCATCTAAATCCCACTCCTCTCTTTGAAAACAAACCGAGCTCTTGATCTCATCCATTCAGACTTGTCCTCATTTCCAGCGCGCAGCAGTGGACGGATAATAAGGCCTGATAAGAAGCTGAGGAAGAAGGTCGTCTCCTGCCCAGACGGGGACCTCGCGTCCACACGGCGATATCTAATCAGGCCGTTCTAAAGGCAAAGCTGTCATCGGCAGTCACAGAGGAAAAGACTCTGGAGGTGAGGCTTCACCTTCTTCACAACGGAATCTGACACAGCTTCAGCCAACACATCTGAGGCGGCCATATTTCTTTCTTCTGTCCCCTAATGTCGCTGATTGCCTCATTACAGAGGAGGAAGAGTGGACTGGATGCTGATCTCTACACCCGGCTGTCTAAGAGCAGCTGTAATTGTCTATTATAGGAGCATATTAGGGAATTCTTACATGCAGGACTGCTTGACAACAACGAGTAGAGTCGGTCAGTAGAATCAACAGAGAGCCTACCTCCAGCCAGTACTAACAGTTTTACAGGGAAATGTAACATCCAGCCCTATTATCTGTGTCAATAAAGTTTCTGAGCAAATATAAAGTTTTCACAAGTCATTAGCTTCTAGATGTTAGGACTTTTTCATGAGTCATAACGTGTCCTGACTTTAGCTTTATATGACCTTATACAAAGGGGTCAGACTGTTATGATATTTAAAGTAAAGTTGAATTAACTTTTATAAATGATGTATTCCAACCCCTTTCTATCAGAACCAGAGTTAGACTTTTCAGTGATTATAGCTGTGACTCTTCTGTGGGATCAGAGAACATGGGTTATCCTTCACTAACCACAATGTACTAATCGATCTAAGTGCGTCCCCTCCCCTACAGTCACCGGCCTTCTTTGGTCATAAGGAGCGTGGGATCAATCTCGGCACATTCCACTGAGAGGAAACCCACGGGGATCGTCAAATACTGCGATCACGATCTTGTCCTGCTGGAAGGTCCAACACTTCCAACTCTTAGTTTCCAGGAAGCGGCTTTTGGTTTTAATCCAGTATCTGCTGGTATCTGAAGGAGTCTATGGAACCAAGTCTTTTAACAACATTTCCTGGGCCTTAGGAAGGAAAAAAGCCCCAAAGCTTAAGAAATACACCACCAGACTTCACAGTGGGTATGCGGTGCTTTTCTCTCTGGCTGCCTTTGTTGCTACGCCACTTCCACATTTGTCATTTTTTGCCAAAAAGCTCTAATTTGATCTCATCTGACCTCTGACCTTGTTCCATTGAAGGTCCCAGAATTGTTTGGCAAACTGTAGACGCTTTGCTACTAATAACAATAATAAGAAACGATAATAATAACAATAACAATAATAATTTATACTTTATTAGTCACATAGTTAAACAGAACACATGGATGACAGCAGAGGCTTTTTTCTTGCTACCCGCCCAAACAGCTGGTTTTGGGTTCGTTGCCACCTGAGGGTGGTTCTGGAGTCTCTCTGACCCCGAGATTCATCTGACCTCTGCTATTCTCCCGTTGTTATCCTTATCCTCTTTTGCCAGTCGACCCATCCTCTTTACAGTGTGTAGGGTCAGTTTACAGACAGGTCCTCTTCCAGGACGGCTTCTTTTTTAACATCGCCAGTCTATTAGAAAGTTCATAACTTTTTATCCACCTGTTGAAAGATCGTCTTGTATACATTGCCAGATTCGTGTGGCTTTACAACATTAATTCCCACATCCTCACTGTGTTCTCTGGTCTTCATCATTGTGAAGAACATCAAAGAGAATCAGGCCTGTGTCACCCCATATTCATAACTCCTCAAAACAGTTCCTATATATTATCTCCAGATGAGTCCCTTCTGGCGGGCCTAGAACTTTAAAAGAAAGAGGAAAGGCGTACAACCTCAGTAGAGGATGAAGATTGGGTTGAGGGGAGGTACCTGCTGTGGTTATAAGAACCAGGAAACCTGAAATGGAATTTACCTAAATGATTTATGCCCCTGCAGCTTCCTGTGACGAAATGCATGAATTTATTTTACACTTCATGAAGCCGTCATGATTAGCTCTGTCTGCAAACGACCCGGCCGCGTTCAGTGGACCCAGAGTGGGAGGTCTTCTCCTCCTCTCTCAGAGGGAAAAAGCTGGCGTGTCTGTATTATCTGGATTATTTCATCATTAATCAAAATGAGCTTCAGGGCTGTGAGATCCTCTAATAACCAATGAGACACGGGTGTTAGAAAATCAATTTACACCTTCTTTTCGGAGATCGGCGCCTTCACGGAGAAAAGTCTCTGCTTCCTCTGCCCACAGCATCTCCACTGATGTTCCATCCATCAGGTCATTCATGAGAGGTGATGAACCAGTGACTCCACCTGAATCAGTAAATACCTCGGGAAATTTACCAAACATGAACAGGAATAAAATATTTTAGAATATAGTTCTGAATCTATGTTTATCGGTGATAAAATCCTCCTGAAACCTGTGAAACTGGACCGTCGGGCACCAGAGAAGAAGTTTAATCTCTTCTGGACCCGACATAGATTCACTCATTTCCGAAGTATGTATAATTCAGATGCTGGAGGAGAGTAATGGGTTTGTGGGTTGCAGCCGAAATAGGACCCTTAATGTGGACCCGCTGAAGACCCGGCCCCCATTTGGCTTTTGTTTAATTAACATTGTGTTATTAATGTGGGACTCTTAACTTCGCTCCATCCCTCTTGTTCTGAAAGCCAAATCCAAAAATCCTGCATTTGGTCTGAACGATTTTATTCTTCTGTATGCCAGAATTTGTACGATTCTACCGCTGCAGGAAACCTAAACTCATAGGCAGAACTTTATAACCACCTAATTAACATTGAGTAGGTCCCACTAATGACCAGTGGAGGAATGGATTCATCCGGACCTTTAACTTATCTGGTATCAAGACGTTAGATCCTTTAAGTTCTATTAATTATGAGGTGGGGCCTCCATGAACGAACTTGCTTTTGTCCTTGCATGGACTGACCTTAGACCATCTCCAGAACAGGAAGTGGATCATAGCTATCACCAGAAGCACGCTATGCCAAAATCAGAAAGAAATCCAGACAGACAGACAGACGGACAGACAGACAGACAGACAGACAGACAGACAGACAGACAGACAGGTTCTTGTGGAATCAGAACCTACTGGGTGGATGGAGGTAACCATTCAAAGAAGTGACACTTAGCTGCTAATTGGAATAGAGAACACCTGCAACACTCCCGCCGTGTCACCTTCTTGACCTTTTGGTAAAAGCCCCAATGAAAGCTGAGCCCGGCTGAAATCAGTCCCACTGTGAGACCTGCCAGCCTGAAGCCCGATCGTCACCTTCCTGAGGGCTGCTACCTCTGACAGCAGGTCTCTGCTCCTGCCAGCTACTGCAACAAATACTCTTGGTACTTGGAAAAGTACTGACTAATAGAATGAGGCTTTAAAATGGGGGTGTGTTGTAAGAGGATTTGGGGGAAAATCTGACAGACTGGGAGATTATTTATCATCCTTAAATCCTTCTGATGTAACGCGTCTTTTCATTTTTCACCCAAACACCCGCTTTCCCTTTTAGACCCAGATAAGATTGGAGCATAGATGATCCAAACATGATGAAAATGAATCCAAAACAAGTCCCATATGATCATGACTTGTAGGGAAAAAGACGCGCTCCTCCTCCTTTATGAAACATCTGATTTCATACCTTTCAGTCTCACCTTTGCCGCCCCGGTGGAAACATCTCCTGAGTCTGACGGAGCAGAAACACATGGAAACTTAATTAAAAAGCGTGGTCATGTACAGCAAAGGAAACTTAACAAACTTCTCGGTACCTTTGGAAATGATTGCCCACACGTAGAGAAATCCAAGAAGGGAGGATGGAGGAATGTGGGTCACGGTGAATTCGGGGGGGGGGGGCTGCCAACCTCTGAATGGTGTGGCTCTAATCTCGGCTGAGCGACGCTTCATGATGGAGAACAAACGCCACTCCTGTCTGCACCTCTGAGGATCACCGCTGTGAACCTGCTGGTTGTGAAGATCAGGTTGGGGGTCCCGATCAGGAGGGGTCCAAATGTTTACATGGATCATGTGTCCAGTCTACTGAACTGTCAATCCCAGCGAGGTGGGCTCGTCCAATCCTGACCTCTGATTCTGCTGTAGAACAACTGTGGACTATTATTAAACATCCTTACACTGTAAGAATACAATATTGGCATCATGCTGGTCCGTTGAGAATTTTGACATTTCCTCTTCCAGTGGAGGAAGCCGTACAAAGGAACAGTCCAGCCGCAGATTGCAAAGTTCAAAGAGTGAGATCAAAGAAGCTAGAATCCTGCAGAGAGCGGAGGGCTCGGGTAGAATTGGGTTATTGTATAATTCTACCACGGCTTAATAACCAACTCTTGTAAAGAAAAATGTTCGTGTGTATAAAACTCATTTTCAGCCCTACAAATATATTTTTCTCATCATTTCATAATTTCTCATCTGTCTGATTTAGTCCAAATGTTCGATTCGAGGAGATTTATCTGGTAAATGTCATACTTTAACTCCAGTACTTCATATTTTACTCACTAGGGGGAACTTTTTTTGAAGATCTAGAAAAGTTTCCATCTTCTTGCAATTTATTACTCACACCACTCTGTCAGTCAAAACATCAACGTATGATCGTTCTTAGTCTCCCACCTCATGTTCATCAGCCGTCCACATCTATTCCATATCTCGGTGAAACACCTTCATCCTGCAGCCGTCTGCTTACATAAGATTCTCTCCGTCCGTCTAGTTCTTTCATGCCGGTGGTACCCATGTCCCCTCAGGTCCCAGTCCTCGCAGATCCATCAACATTACTCATTATTCATCAGTCTCAGCAGAGTCATCAGCCCCCGCCACCAGTATCCAGATTTCAAGTGGGGATCTACTCACTGCTGCTCAGGGCGGACACCCTTTGATCACAATCTCCATGAAGAGTCTGAGCGCCGAAGACTAATTATAAACAAACGTTCATCTTTACTTCATTATCTAGCTCCCCTGATTGAGATGCACTTCCTCTTGTCTGTGTTTCCTGACTTTCACGTTGAAATGTGAAGATATGACAGGAACACGAAAGAACACTACTTTCTCATTTTGTGTCTCTGATTTTTTATTAATCATCTCCCACGTGATTGTACTACTATAACCAGGGTCTCACCTTTATGGGTTGAGTAACGATGCATATCCTCTACAATAAGCACACAGGTCTGTTGTTGCTTCTAAAATCAAGTGTCCCTCTCAGCATCAAACACATCCCACATGTAAACCACCTCTGTGATATCTGCTGTGACAGTTCTCCGCATTAACAGCAACATCTCCATACGACAGCATTGAAATTCTGCCCACCAAGTGTTGCATTTTCTACTTCAGCGCAGGCATCCGGCGCTACTTCACAAGAATTACGGTACACCACTTCACATTAAAAGGATTTAGGCTTCAGACTGAAATAATATACAGGAATATGCAACAAATGGAATGTGCTTCTTGCTATGCCAGGTGAGCCGGGTCTAATAATGTCTGTCCCACTGTCCTATTTCCATTCTTGAGAATTCCCTCTGTGGTAGTATGACTCAAGGACGGTGTTTTTGGGACAGCAGTATCCGAGTCCTCTCCCTGAGGCTCTAAGAAGGCCACCCTTTTTCCATTTGACTGCCGTTGACCTGACTCAACCTCTCTAGGGTCCGAACAGAGGATGAAGGCTCGCCCGCCACATCCTCTCGATCCCACGCCTCGGCTGTCGCGACAGCGGCAGGGAGTGAGGTAGAGGTAGAGCAGCACCAGTATGATGCTGACCACACAGGAAGCCAGTGTGGTGAACGCCGTGTTGAAATGCTCACCGCTGCTGCGGCGTGCCAATCCATTGGTGGAGGTAGAGCTTTGGTTTCCAACCACAACTCTGACTTCCAGGAACTCACCGGGGCGAAAGAGGTTACCCCGAGGTGTCACGCACACGTACATACCAGAGTCCTCCGTCAGGGCTGAGTGGATTTCAAGAGTGCCGTTTGGGAAAACAAGGAAGCGGCTGTTTGGATCAACGGTTGATGAATTCACCACCAAGCTGGGAGTAACCCAGAAGACCACAGGGCTGGTGTTGGTTGGAGAGGCCAGACCGGGACAGGACACTTGCAGCCATTTACCAGGTTGGACTTGGTAGGTCTCTGTCTCAAGTGGCATATCAGACATTACTGGCTGGCTACATCCAGAATCTGATCCTGGGACATCTGTGCACGGATAGTCACCTCTGAAGTCCACCAGGGGACGATACTGTTTCCACTTCCAGTATTCCAGCAGGGCAAGTAGAGCGCAGTCACATGCCAAAGGGTTTCCCTGCAGATAGACGTCACCTCGCTGGGTGAGCGACAGCAGGATCTGGACAGGCACCTCAGAGAGCCGGTTGTATGAAAGATCGAGGAAGGTCAGGTTATGGATCCCTCCAGGTTCTCCAGAAAGCCCCGGAGGAAAAGCCGTTAGTCTGTTCCCGGAGAGGTAGACTTTCTTCAGGCTGGGAAGATCGCTGAAGGCCTCTGCGTTAATCTGGATGATCTGGTTCCCAAACAGCAGCAGCTCCTTCAGCTCCTTTAGACCGGCGAAGATCGATGAGTTCAGCACAGTCAGACGGTTGGAAGACAGGTCCAGGTGGTGGAGATGCGGCGTCACAGCAAAGGCATTCACCTCAATCCGGTTGATGTAGTTTCGGCTGAGAAGCAGAGTAACAAGCTTCTGAAACGGTCGGGAAACCCAGTCCACACGCAGGACAGTGAGGGCGTTGTGGCTCAGGTCCAACCGCGTGGCATAGCCTGGCAGGTCAAAGGGCAGCGCCGACAGATTGCGCCCACTGCAAGAAAGTATATCACTGGAACAAAGGCAGGATGATGGACAGGTGGCCACAGAGGGCGGGAAGCCAAGACACAGGGACAGCAGCAACAACGCAGCGGCAACGTTGCAACAGATGCCTCCGATGTTGCCCCTGCAAAAAAGCTGCGCTGCAGACAGACGCATACTGGAGTTCCCTCGGATCAACTCTCAGGTTACATTCTCATCTGGTGCTTCATGTCAGGGTTACAAGTCTCCCAGACATGGACCACTGCTAACGCTGAGGAGAGAGGGAGAAAACCAGAACACGACAGTTTATTATCATTATTATTATTCATTCATCTCTGCTTTTATGTGAGTCTCAGCAGTAAGAAAGGTAAATAATCTAATGTAACGTAATCTTTCTCTTAGTAAGCCGGTCCAAAAACATTACTCAGTATTTCTCCAGCTCTTTATCTATCCAACAATAATATGCAGAAACATCGGCCTAAAGAGTATTTTAATCATTTTAAACATTTCCTCCTTCGAATTCTATTGTGCTGAGTCAAAGTGAATAAATAGTCTGAATAAACTTAGTCTGATTAAATGAAATGGATGCAGACTTGATCATAAATAAATCAAATGAAATGTACAGCTTACATCTATAATTTTAATAATGTACATAAAATGAAATTATTCAATTACATTTTATTATATTATTGTTATCATTATTATTATTATTATTATTTCTCACTTTGGCTCAACATTGCATTAATTATGATGATGTAGGAAGCAAAACATTGACTTATTTTAAACACCTCCATCCAACTTTATTGAGTTGAGTCAATTTAAATTACATCAAATATCAACTTTACTTTATTGATATAAACTTAAAGGGAAACATAATCAATTTATTTAAACATTCAAGTAACTTAAAAACAAAAAATGCATTTCAGCTTGTATTTAGATCGATTTAAGTTTTTATTTATTTGTTCACTTTGGCTCAACATGATTGAAAAACTAATGAATTCATTGAGACTCTCAGCATCTAACTTAAAGAATAAAAGTTAAAAGTAATACATTTGTCCTCATTTATTTCCCATAGCTTGTCAAATCTCTATCAAACACGATTGTGTTAATGTAAATACATTAATAGTTAAGTCTGATATTACCAGACTTTTCCCCTCACCTTATTTATTATTTTAATTATTTATTAACTCAATCTGGATCAACAAGAAAGAAAAACAACTTTATTCAAAGACATCAAACATATTTAATGACATTTGATGGTCACTTTAAACAGAATGAAAATACTTCTATTGATGTTTTCTGTATATATTTGACTGAATCTCTCTGTCAGACTGAGTTTTGAACATTATGACACTAGATTGTTGCAGCATAAATCCACATCAAAGGTTTTTTTCTCTCTTTGGAGTCAAAGTGTTTCCAGCCTCACCGGCAAATGACTGTTTCTTTTTTTCATACTTTTTCCCCGGATTCTAATCACAGAATATTTATCTGCAAATTCCGGATTATGAATATAGAATAAAGAGTGGAGCATAAGAATAATAATGATAATAACTGGAGAATAAAGGAGAATAAATAAACCTCGTTTAGTAGACAGAGAATGTTCTACAGTGAGTTTTGGGAAAGATGAATCATTCTGGAAAAGAAATACATGTTGATTCTTTCCTCTATGGAAGCAAACGGCGGACTCCTCACCTTCTCCTCACCTTCTCCTCAGCCGATCAAACCGTCACCTCCTCCGGCTAATATCCGCACGCGCCCTCCGCACGCGACGCAGGAGCGCGTGAATCCTGAAGCAACTCCTCTGGTTTTGGAATCCAGTTTCTCATCGGTGTTAAATCCACGCAGAGAGAGGAGGAGGAGGAGGAGGAGGAGGAGGAGGAGGAGGAAGCTGGAGTGATCACCTGCAGGTCAGGTTGCATGTGGCTGAGGGAGGGGGGAGGAGAGGAGAGGAGAGGAGAGGAGAGGAGAGGAGAGGAGGAGAGGAGAGGAGAGGAGAGGAGAGGAGAGGAGGAGAGGAGGAGAGGAGGAGAGAAGAGGAGAGGAGAGGAGAGGAGAGGAGGAAAGGAGAGGAGGAGGGGAGGAGAGAAGAGGAGAGGAGAGGAGAGGAGGAGAGAGGAGGAGAGGAGAGGAGGAGAGGAGAGGAGGCTGCTGTTTCTACTGCTGTGACTTTGATAAATGAGTGTCTTTGTGACTTTGTGGAGGATTTTGAGGTCGATCTGAAAACTTACAATCTTTTTTAATTTATTAGAACGATGGAAACTTAGAAGAGTCTGAAGTTTAACCTGAATATGTAGATGTAATACTCTGGAAACTGTGTATATGTACATGAGGAAAAACTTCATATGATGGAGAATACAACATCTCCATCTCCTATCTCAAGAATAAAGTACTGATGATACAAGAATAAAGTACTGATGTTACAAGAATAAAGTACTGATGATACAAGAATAAAGTACTGATG